>ML313256.1:0-51068 GCA_005239505.1 Nicotiana paniculata
CAGGTCTAATATCATCATCTGGTGATGGGTTAGCTTTGTGCCTATCATCTAAAAAGTTAGTAATTTTTTTTTAAATGTTCAAAATAAAATCGAGCGTGTGATACCTGACGGGGTATTCTTTTCTTTTTAGAAGTAATACTTCTTTAGATGGAAGGCGTTCCAGCTTGTTGGTAGAACTCTGCCATCCATAGCTTCCAACTCATAGGCGCCTTTTCCAGCGATCCCTCGAATTTCGTAAGGTCCTTCCCAGTTTGGATTTAGCTTTCCTGCACCTGCTTCTTTTGTTGATTGAAAGACTTTTTTGAGGACGAAGTCCCCAATTCTAAAGTACCTGAGATGAGCTTTACGGTTGTAACAACGCTCTATGATTTTTTTTTGAGTTGCCATCCGTATCAATGCTACTTCTCTCCGTGGTTCGAGCAAGTCCAGGTTGATCCTTAGTTCGTCATCATTTACACCTTCTATGGTTGTTGAGAACCTTATGCTTGGTTCGCCAATATCCATAGTTATTAAGGCTTCTAATCCATAAACAAGTGCGACGAAGTTTCTTCCGTGGCTATTTTTGAGGTTGTTCTGTATGCCCATAGTACCGCTGGTAATTCATCAGGCCAATTTCCTTTGGCTTTATCCAGCCGTTTCTTTAGATTGTTGATAATGACCTTATTCGTTGACTTAGCTTGACCGTTAGCCACGGGGTGGTACGGCCTTGAAGTGATCCGCTTGATTTTCCAACTTTCAAAGAATTTCGTGATTTGTGAGCCTATGAATTGTGGGCCATTATCACACACGATTTCCTTTGGTATTCCAAAGCGGCATATTATGTTTCGCCATAAGATGCTTTTAACTTCCTTTTCTCGCACTTGTTTGAATGCTTTTTCCTCTACCCATTTTGTAAAATAGTCAGTTAGTACAAGTAAAAATCGTACCTGACCTTTAGCTGTGGGTAAAGGTCCTACTATATCCATCCCCCATTTCATGAAAGGCCATGGGGATATTATTGGATGTAATAATTTCACTGGTCGATGCATGTTACTGGCAATCCTTTGGCATATGTCATATTTGGATACGAAATTCTCGGCTTCTTCTTCCATCTTAGGCCAATAGTATCCGGCTCTGATTAGAGTTTTCACTAAGGATCTCGCCCCTGAGTGATTTCCACAGTGTCCTTCGTGGACTTCTTTCATCACAACTTCCATTTGGTTAGGTCCAAGGCATTTAGCTAGGGGTCCTCTGAACATCTTGCGATAATGTAAGTTGCGAATAAGGCAGTACCGTGCAGCTTTGCGGCGTAGTTCTTGAGCCGCTTTTGTGTCTTCAGGTACGGTGCCATTCTACAAAAAATTAAGAATTTCGTTTCTCCTGTCCAAGATTAGGTTGGTGAAAGTTACCTCATTCCTGTCCTGGTCTATTATTGAATGAAATAGTTGAACGACAATTGTATTGTCTTTGTTNTCACGAGTTCCCGTGCTCTTTCAAGATACTGTTGCATTCTAGTATCTCGAGCAATGTAAGTCCCCTGTACCTAATTTACTACCAGTTGGGAATAGCTGTTGATCACAATTTGCTCGATTGAAAGCTCATGTGCAAGTTCAAGCCCTGCAATAATAGCTTCATACTTTGCTTCATTGTTAGTGATATGATAACACTTTATAGCTTGCCGTGTCTTTTCACCCGTGGGTGATATCAAGACTATGCCTAAGCCAACGCCTTTTATATTTGAAGAACCATCGGTGAACAAGGTCCACATGCCTGGATTAACACCGTTAAGGAGTTGTAACTCTTTTTCTACTTCAGATACAATGCCGTTACTAAAGTCAGCAACAATATCAGCTAGTATTTGAGACTTAATTGCAGTCCTAGACTGATAAATTATGTCATGCTCACTTAATTCTATGGCTCATTTGGCTAATCTTCCTGACAATTCTTGTTTATGCAGAATATTTCTTAAAGGGTATGAGGTCACAACAGTGATTGGGTGGCATTGAAAATAGGGTCGTAATTTTCTAGATGCCATTATTAAAGCTAAAGCTAACTTTTCCAGATTTGGATATCTAGTCTCTGCATCTAGCAAAGTTTTACTTACATAATAGATAGGTGATTGTTTACCTTTTTCTTCTCTTACCAATACTGCACTTACAACAATTTCACAGACAACCAGGTAGATGTACAATCTTTCCGCTTCTTTTGGCTTTGAAAGCAGTGGTGGTTTCGATAGATAAATCTTCAGGTTCTTGAGGGCTTGCTGACAGTCTTGTCACGACCCAAAATCCTAAACCGGCCATGATGATGCCTACCGTGGAACTAGGCTAGTCAATAACCACATGTTCACAATTTCTTTCAAAACGAAAGCATTTCATAAATGTATAGAGTTTGCTAAATAAGTAGGCCAATAAACAGTGCCACCAACCCCAAAACCCAGAGCCAACAAGTCATGAGCATCTAGAAGAATAAGCCAAAACATACTATCATAATACAAAAGCTCCGAATGAAAGTTATATTCAACACGAAGGGAAAAACAGAGATACTGCGGACGCTGAACAGCTACCTCTATATCCCGCAATCCGGCTCCGCGCGGAATAAATGGCTAATGCTCGATATCTGTACCTGAATCTGCACATAGGGGTGCAGGGAGTAATGTGAGTACGCCAACTCAGTAGTAATGAAAATAAATCAAGTCTAAGCGGCAAGGAAACTCATAAAATCAATGCGATCAAATCACGAAATACACAGCCTTACTTTCTAATAGTATAACATAGATATATGAAATCGTCATGCCTTAAAACCAACTTCAGAAAAATCCTTTGAAGAATGTATATTTTTCAACAACTTCAACCGAAAGGTTTAGTCTAAAATTAATTGAATCATATAGATGCCCCTCGGGCAAAACATATTTCATAAGCTCAGCGTGGGAGTAGTAAAATCATAAGTAGCCCCTCGGGCAAAACATGTATCATAATCAGCCCCTCAGGCATGCCTCACAGTCACTCATAATCAGTCCCTCTGCACCTCACAGTCACTCATGCCTCCCAATCACTCGTCACTTGGCACTCAGCACTCTGTGCGCTCACTGGGGGTGTGTATAGACTCCGGAGGGTCTCCTTCAGCCCAAGCGCTAATATGATTCAACACCTCACCATCACTCCGCACCTCACAATCAGGCTCTCGACCTCACTCAGCAGAACCACTCAAAAGGCCCCTCGGGCGAATCAGTAAAACAAGGTACTCGACCCAAAACATGGTTTTAAATCTCAAAGTGGTGTAATCATGTTGAGTTTCGAAAACAGTAAGCACAATGCGGCTGAGTGAAAACATCAATACATAGTGAGGTAAAACAACAGTAAAAAGCCCCCAAGGGGTCTAAACAGATCGGCACGAGGCCCCAAACACGGCTTATAGCCCAAATATTTCAACAATCTTTAGAATATGATTTAACATAAGGTTTTGAGTAAAATATACAACTCATTATTTGCCGCGGAGAGGACCTAGTCCAATCCAAAATTCAGTACGCGCTACATACTCGTCATCCGACACTCGCGCCATTCTAAATCAGTGAGAAAATATGTAGTCCGGGGTTTCATACCCTTAAGACAAGATTTATAACCATTACTTACCTCTACCAGGCCACAACACTAGTCCGCAATGCTCTTGCCCCTCGAATTGGTTCTCGATTGCTCCGAATCTAGCCAAAACTAGTGTAATATTATCAATATATATATCAAAGGAACTCAACCCAATCGAAAGCTATCAAATTATACAAGAATCTCGAAATTCGGCCATACCCGAGCCCCGGGCCCACGTCTCGGAATTCGATAATTTTTACATCATTAGAATCCTCGTCCTGCCACATTCTATACATACCAAGAACACTAAAATAGGACCACAGTTGCCCACTCAAATTCTCAAAAAAAGAATCAATTTTCCATGCACCCTTCTTCCCCAATTTGGGTTTAATTCCAGAAAATTCTATGGTTTAATCACTTAGAAATCGACATGTAAACGAGTTATGAAGTTAAAAACCTTACCTCCAAGTGATTCCCTTCAATTACCTCTTCAATCCTCTCAAAAGTACTCCCCAACTCGTCAACAATGGAGGAAATATGAGCTAATCCCGCACAATAGGCCTTTTAAAACATTCTGCCCAGCCAATATATTTTCTTCACTGCGATCGCGAACCTTGGCACGCGATCGCGATGTACAGACCAACCAACCAATGCGATCGTATACCAATACACGCGATCGCATAGAACAATTCTCCACCCCACACGCACCTCAAAATACTCTACGCGATCGCAGAAATACCCACGTGATCGCACAGCCTATCGTGACCAACCTACACGATCGCAATCCTAACCACGCGATCGCATAGAAAAAAATGCGTGCCCCACTATTTTACTCTACGCGATCGCAAACATCATCACGCGGTCGCGTAGAAGGAAACCAGAACCTCACACCAGCAGAAATCTGCCCAGTTTTCAAGCCAAGGATTGGTTGTTAACCACCCGAAACACACCCGAGGCCCTCGGGACTTCAACCAAACATATCAACATATCCCATATCATCATTCGAACTTATTCGAGCCTTCAAAACACAAAAAAAAAATGCAACAACACTAAAATCGCATCAAATTCAAGCCTATGAACTTTGAAATTTCCAAATTTCACCAACTACGCCGAAACCAACCAAAACACCTCCGATTGACCTGAAATTTTGCAAACATATCCAAGATGACATCACGAACCTTATCCAACTTCCGGAATCCCATTCTGACCCCGATATCCTATTTTCCAATGCCGACCGGAAATCACCAAAAACTAACTTTCACAAATTCAAGCCAAATTCTACACCGGACATCAAAACTTCATTCCGAACACACTCCTAAGTCCCAAATCACCTAACAAAACTACCCGAGCCATAAAATCCGCATTCTGAGGTCGTTCACCAATAACTCAACTCTCAGTTGACTTCCTCAACTATTAGGCTACTTTAAAAGACTAAATGCCTAAATTCTCACCATAACCACTCCGGACCCAAACCAACTAACCCAACACAACAAGAACATGCTAGCAATATATAACAAATGCAGAAATGGGGAAACCGGGGTAAATCTCGCGGAACGACCGGCCGGGTCATTACAATTCTTCAGTCCATTCGAACTGATTCTGTTTTTTTAGAACTGGGAAGAATTTAAAACTTTTTTCGGAAGATCTAGAAATAAACCTCCCCAAAACTGCTATTCTTCCTGTTAGTTTTTGAACCTCCTTTTTATTTGTTAAAACATCAGGTATTTCCTCTATGGCTTTAATTTGAGCGGAATTTACCTCTATTCGTCTTTTTGATACAAGGAAACCCAAAAATTTGCCGGATTGCACTCCAAAAGCGCATTTCTCTGGATTCAACTTCATATTATACCCTGCGTAAAATATCAAAAGCAGTAGATAGGTGTTGGAAATGGTCTTGTGCTTGTGTTGATTTTACCAACATGTCATCGATGTACACCTCCATCATTTTTCCCAGATGTTGTTGGAACATCTTGGTCACTAGCCTTTGATAGGTGGCTCTAGTGTTTTTTAGGACAAAAGGTATGACTTTATAACAATAAGTTCCCCTATTCGTGATAAAGGAGGTTTTTTCCTGGTCTGAAGGATCCATTTTAATCTGATTATAACCAGAATATGCATCTAGAAAGCTTAATAGTTCATGACTTGCGGTAGCATCAATCATTTGATCTATATGAGGCAATGAGAATGAATATTTGGGGCATGCTTTGTTTAAATCAGCATAATCTATGCATACTCTCCACTTGCCACTCTTTTTAGGTACTACCACGATGTTTGCCAACCAGTTAGGGTACGTTACCTCTCTTATCAAACCAATCTTCAAGAGTTTTTGTACCTGTTGGTCGATCACTTGGTTCTTGAATGGTCCTTGCTTTCTTTTCTTCTGGTTAATAGGTACGAAGGATAGATCTTCATTTAGTTTATGAGTCATCACTTCTGGTGGGATGCCTGTCATATCTGAGTGGGACCACGCAAAACAGTATGCGTTAGCCTTTAAGTAATCAATTAATTTACCTTTTCGAGTGGGGCTTAGCCTCGTGCCTATATACACTTTCTACTCAGGTTTTTGTTCAGATAACGGAATAGCTTCGAGCTCCTCCGTAGTTGTTTTGATGTGCTCATCTTCCTCCGGTTCATGAATGACGTCCGGTCTGGGATCCTCATCTGTGTGGTATTGTACACCTTCCATGGTAACTTGACTCTTCTTCTCGTAAGTATTTTTTTTCGTGCCTGTTTCAGAAATAATATCTTCCGCACCTATTTGGGCAGTAATTTTTTTCATGTCTGTTTGAGCGGTGTTACCTGTTTGGGAGATTTCCTTATCTCGTAATTCTTCCACCTTTATTTTCTTGTTGTAGTGTACCACATAATTTATATTTTTTGTGGTCTGCTGATCTCCTTTGATTTGTTGAATCCCCCATTCAGAGGGAAATTTAATTACCTGATGTAAAGTGGAGGGTATCGCTTTCAAGTCGTGGATCCATGGCCTTCCAATGATCACGTTATAAGCCATGTGAGTATCGATGACTTGGAACCTAGATCTTTTGATCACCCCCTCAACATAAGTGTTAAGCTCAATTTCTCCTTTTGTTATAACCGTAGAGTTATCAAACCCGGATAATGTAACGTGGAGGGTATCACTTTCATGTCGTGGATGCATAGCCTTCTAATGATCACATTATAAGCCATGTGAGTATCGATGACTTGGAACCTAGCTCTTTTGATTACCCCCTCAGCATAAGTGTTAAGCTCTATTTCTCTTTTTGTTATAACCGTAGAGTTATCAAACCCGGATATGGATCGTACTTTTGAGATTACTTGATTCCCCAGTAACATTTCTTCCACGACTCTTAGCAAAATGATATTGACTGAACTGCCTAGATCAAATACTCTTTTCACGTTAGTGTCATGAATAAGTAGAGATATTTCCAGAGCATCGTTGTGCGGAAGCATTAATTCGCTGCTATCTGCATCAACAAAGGTTATATCGTCTTCTCCACGAGCACTTTTCTCGTGTGTAATTGTGAACTTTGTGGTTGTTTTGCAAATCACTCCGTTTAGTTCTTCACCCCCGTGTATTACGTTAACGGTTCGTTTTGGATAATGAGGATTTACGGGCTCCTGCCTGTTCCTCATATATGCCTGTTTACCTTTATCACTAAACAATTCTGTTAAATAGCTATGTTTTAACAAATTTTCTACTTCACCTTGTAAAAATCTGCAATCCGCAGTTTTGTGCCCAAGATCTATGTGAAATTCACACCAGTGATCTGGGTTTCTTCTATTTGGATTTGACCGCATCTCTTTAGGTCACTTAACCTTGTCTCCCATGTTCTTCAATATTGAGACAAGTTCAGTAGTACTTACGTTAAAGGTATGATCCCCAATTTGAGTACTACCTCTAGGTCGTTCATCTCGATCTTTTCTGGATCTAGACGAGGGTGAGATTACATCTCTTCCTTGTAGTCTATAGTTCGACCTAGTGTTTTCGAACCTGGGGGGGATATCGTGTCTCGAGGGTCCTAAGAAAAGATCGTACCTATTTTTACCTGATCTTCTATCTAATTCAGGATGTGGGTATCTGGAATGATCTTCATCTCTTGAACAAGAAATGATATCTTCTTCTATTTTGAGTTTACTGTTGTACATGTTATATACATCGTTCCATGTTATGGCGGAGAATTCTCTTAGATTCTCCTTAAGTCGCCCGGTGGCTTCTGAGCTTTTATCATTCAAGTTGCTTGCAAATGCCATGGCTGCCCAATTATCAGGCACCCTGGGTAACTGCATTCTTTCTCGTTGAAACCTGTCTACAAACTCACGGAGTAGTTTCGTGCCTCCTTGTTTTATTTTGAATATGTCTTCCATTATCTTCTCAATTTTTTGTGCACCAGAGTGTGCTTTTTTATAAATGAATCTGCAAACTCAGCAAAAGAGTCAATAGAATTTTCAGGGAGAAGAGAATACCAGGTTAGAGCCCCTTTGGTAAGTGATTCCCAAATTTTTTGACAAGGACTGATTCAATATCTTGTTTCGTTAAGTCGTTGACTTTTACCCCAGTTGTGAAAGCAGTCACATGATCGCGTGGGTCAGTTGTTCCATCATATTTGGGAACATCAGGCATTTTAAACTTCTTCGGTATAGGCAAAGGTGCCGCACTTGGCTTTCACGGTTGTTGAGAATATCTATCAACATCGATGCCTTTGATGACAGGTGGTACACCAGGAATTTGTTCAATGAAATCGTTCTGCTCCTTCATCTGTTTCCGCATGGTTAACAGTAAATTTTGTAATTCTAAGTTATTAGATATACCTGGTCTCGTTTCGAGAGATTCATTGGGAGTATCTCCTCTTACTGAGTTCTCCAACCTAGATTGAGGATTTTCCATGGTGATGGTGTTATTGGGGGGTGGCATTGGCGGAGTAGGCAATGCTGCTGGTAATCCTATCGCAAATTCTTTCAAATCTTGGCTCACATACTCTGAAATCATTTGCTTTACATGATCTTGTTCCACAGTTTGATCATTATTACCATGGTTGTTATTGGATCTTTCTGGGTATTGTTCCCTCGAACCACGTGGTGTTCCTGAAGGTGATGGAACTGGGGTTCCACTTCTCTGCTGGTTGTTGTTGTTGGGGTTTGACATAATTCAAAGGATATCACTTGTAAACTAAACAAAGATTATCAGATTCCCGGTAATGGAACCAATTTGTTTAACCAAACAATTAGACCCTTTGACTAAAGCTTATTTTTAAGATGAATACGGGTTACTAATAATCAAGATAATGGGAAAAATTAATAATAGACAATATTATAGAAATAAAAGATCGAAGTTAATTATATTCGAGAATCAGATGCCTTTACAAGTTGTCTTCCCCTCCCTTATATTGGAGATTCTTATAATGTATGACTCTTGCTATGATTGCTCATTAATGACTAATTATGACATTAATGAGGCGTTACAAAGGATAACGGTAATTGGGGTACGGTTACATAATGTTCGAGTAATCAATTGTGGGTTCTTGAATCTGCCCGTAGCTTTGTCTAGATTCATTCTGACCGTGCCTCTCTCCCATTTTGATCAAGTTGAATTTCCCGTGGCTGATAAGTTCGTGGGTTTACTAAACCGTACCTCTTCAAAGAGTTACGTCGAGCTGTCGTGTTTTCCTGTGTCCACGTGACTGGCTGAGTTGTCAAAAGCTGGTTTACATGTGAAACTCTTTTTTACCAATACAGGGAGTGCTTTTGGAGGTCTGACTTCCCTGTTTATATCCCGAATAGTAATCAAAGAATAGCGTCTTACAAGACGGGATATTCTTTTGTTTATACGTACCCTTTTAGTCTAGGGTTTACACCCCCCATTGACCAATTTATAATTGAGTTTTGCCGTTTTTTCAATATCTGCTTAGGACAAGTTGGTCCGCTTGTGTGGTGAGTTGTCGCATGTCTTAGGAGTTTGGATTCTTGAGCCTCGGTTCCTTTTACTTTCAACTATCTTATTCATCTCTACTCTCCTACCTTATTTCGTGAAGGGGTTTTTACTCTGACTGCTAGAAGCAAAAGAGTGCTGGTAACCCCTGGAGATGATAAGGATAGGGGTTGGTACCTCTGGTATGTTGCTGTACCCACTGTGGGTTTAGTGGGTGAGGAAAATCTTCCCTTCCCTGAGAAGTGGCATCGCACACGTGAGTATGCTTTATCTCACATTTATTTACTTTTTCTCGTTTTAACTTGAGATGTTTTATTAACACCGTATCTGTTTCTTCTTCTCTCAGCAATCATGAATACTGTTGAGAATATCTCTGGTATTCATGATTGGGTAGAAAAATTGTTGTCCGTTGCTCCTTCAGAAGAGAGATCTTGGAAGTACCTCGCTGGGAGGTATGGTTGGCATGTAAAGACCCACGGTAAGTGAAGCTCTTTGTTCTTGATTCTTTCCTTACTCGAGTCTCTTTTTTCTTTGTCGTTTAACTTTTTCCCTTTTAATATGGTTCTCCGCTCGTGGGGTGTCTGCTTCATCTATCCCGAAGATGTCTTTGGCTCAGGCCCAAGAAATTATTGTTGGTTCATCTTCCTCGAAGAGGAAGATTGGTGAGTCTCGTTCCGTAGAAGAAGAAGAAGAAGGTGCTTTAGTGCACAGGCCACAGAAAAGGCGGGTGGTTTTAGATGATGAGCTTACAGCCTTAACCTTGCCTTCCGTGTCTGTGATTGGGCCCCATGTCCTTGATGATGTTTCACATTTCCCTATTCATGAAGGTGTTGATCTCGCTCCTGACGATGTCCCTTTGGCTGCTGTCTTTCCTGCTTCTTTGAGAGAAGTTGTCTTGTCTGTTCCTCTGGCTATTTCAACTTCTGATTTTTCTTTTCCCGTAACTTCCTCGACTCTTCAACTCTCCGTGCCTACTACTTTGCCCGTGGCTTCTCCAGCTCCTCAACCCTCTATGCCTATTGCTGTTCCATCTCTGCATGCTTCCATGCCTTCCGTTAGGGAAGTAGGGTCTTCTAGCAGAGAGATGCGGCAGGTGGTAATAGAGGTTCTAGCTGAGGGGAATCTTTTCAAGAAAATGGGTGAGGCCGAAGTGTGGCTTAAGCCTTTGATAGGTCCCTCTGAGAAAGCAAAGCTAGCCAGCCACGGTGCTCTTACAAAGGCCAATGAGGTCGTGCATACTTCTTTGAAGGTATGATACAAGTTATCCTCTTACATTTTTGTATATGAAATTTACCATATCTGACTGGTTTATTTCTTGTAGATTAACCTTATAGGCATGGAGCTTATAAAGAGGATTTCAAACACGGACCAGGAGACAAAAGAGTTTCAGGCCGATGTTGATAATTGGAAAGCATAGTAAATGAGTACCTTGAAGCGGCATTGAGATGGATGCTTTAGAAGAGGAAATGAGTACCTTGAAGCGGCATATGAAACTCATGGTGGCAGAACTGGCAGTAGAGAAGGCTTCTTCCAGTCAGGCTGATAAAGACAAGAGTGTTATGGAGTCTTTTTTCGCCGAGCAGCTGTCTCGTGCCTCAGAGGAGATTAGAGACTTGAAAACCTTGTTGGAGCAGAAGGAGGAATACTCAAGTGAGCTCGTGCAATCACTCACTCGTACTCAAGAAGACCTTCTTAAGGCTTTAGACAAAGCTCAAACTTTAGAGGAGTCGATCGTACCGTTAAGGGCCGCCCATGAAGCTGCAGAAGCGGAGAAGGACGGATTGAGAGCAGAGCTTCAAGTATGGGCAAAGGATTATGAAGATCTGGAAGAGGTGGCTGTTGTCGATGTGAGCTGGGCGTACATGAATTCTCGCCTTGACACATTGATGGAAATGAGTCAAGAGGGTTTTGACCTTAGTGCTGAAATAGCTAAAACTAAGGAAGCCATGGAGAAGGCTCAACAAGGTCATAACCTCTCTTCACCTGATGGTGAGATTCCAGCCGCTCATGCCTATTCATCCCTAGTTGCTCCTGCTCCTTCTGCCAGTGAAGTCAACCCCTCTCTTGAAAAGATTTAGTTGGTTCATCGCCCCCCTTTTTTCCTTTGTATCAATTGGTAGTTACCCCCAGTCCCATCGGGGGTAAATTTGGATTTATTTAAAGTCCCCAAATGACAACTTAGGGGCACCACAATGTATATAAAATTTTTATACGGCTAAGTATAATTTAATAGTTAGTTTTAGCCGTTTTAATATATTAATGTTAGTTCGACTTTTGTTGAGTTTCTGTTTCACTCTTTGAGTCTTTTGCATGCTTCATTTTCGAGGTTTTAGTTTTACCTTCGAGTTTTGCATGTGGAATGCTTTAGACTACTCGTACCTTTTTTGTAATTGGCACGGTGTCATATTAAATATGTTGCCTTTTTGTAATAGGCATAGTTTACAGAAGAGGGCCCTTTATAACTGACATGAAGAAGACGTCTCAACTTCGTGATAATGCAATAGAGTGATAGGAATTTTACACATGTTTAAGAATGTTTCCAAGGAAAGTTTTTGTTTGAACTTCCATGACATTTTACATGTGTTTGGTTATCGTCTAAAACTCACGTTTGCAACTGTTTTTGTTTAACAGATTTGATGTACTCTTGTATTTCGTAACTGTTTTTCATATGTAACAGTTTTTCGATATTAATACAAGGAAACAACTGTTTTTTACTAGAAACAATTTTTATAAAGATTGGGCTTTTTACCCGCAACTGTTTTTGGAAACAGTTTTCTAATAAGTACGAGAGAAATGTTTTCGTAACTGGTTTTATTTGATAACAGATTCTTGAACAAATACAAGGATTTAGATCTTTCATCCATAACTGTTTTATTTGAGAACAGTTATGGATTTAGTTTTCCTGCACCTGCTTCTTTCGTTGATTGAAAGACTTTTTTGAGGACGAAGTCCCCAATCTTGAAGTACCTGAGATGAGCTTTACGGTTGTAATAACGCTCTATGATTTGTTTTTGAGCTGCCATCCGTATCAATGCTGCTTCTCTCCGTCTTTCGAGCAGGTCCAGGTTGGTTCTCAATTCGTCGTCATTTTCTCCCTCCGTGGTTGTTGAGAACTTTATGCTTGGTTCGCCAATCTCCACAGGTATTAAGGATTCTAAGCCATAAACAATTGCAAACGGAGTTTCTCCCGTGGCTATTTTTGAAGTTGTTCGGTATGCCCAGAGTACCGTTGGTAACTCATCAGGCCAGTTTCCTTTGGCTTTATCCAGCTGCTTCTATAGATTTTTTATCATGACCTTATTCTTGACTCAGGTTGACCATTAGCCACGGGGTGGTATGGCGTTGAAGTGATCCGCTTGATTTGCCAACTTTCGAAGAATTATGTGATTTGCGAGCCTATCAATTGTGGGCCATTATCACACACGATTTCCTTTGGTATTCCAAAGCGGCATATTATGTTTCTCCATAAGAAGCTTTTAACTTCCTTTTCTCGCACTTGTTTGAACGCTTCTGCCTCTACCCATTTTGTAAAATAGTCGGTTAGCACGAGTAAAAACCGTACCTGTCCTTTAGCTGTGGGAAGAGGTCCCACTATGTCCATACCCTATTTCATGAAAGGCCATGGGGATATTATTGGATGCAATAACTCCGTTGGTCGATGCATGTTATTGGAAAACCTTTGGCATTTATCACATTTGGATACGAAGTTCTCGGCTTCTTCTTCCATCTTAGGCCAATAGTATCCAGCTCTGATTAGTGTTTTCACTAAGGATCTCGCCCCTGAGTGATTTCCATAGTGTCTTTCGTGGACTTCTTTAATCACAAATTCCGTTTAGTTAGGTCCGAGGCATTTAGCTAGGGTCCTCCAAACATCTTGCGATAAAGCGAGTTGCGAATAAGGAAGTACGTGCAACTTTACGGTGAAGTGCTTGAGTTTCTTTCCTATCTTCAGGTATGGTGCCATTCTGCAAAAAATTAAGAATTTCGTTTCTCCTGTCCCAGGTTAAGTTGCTGAAAGTTACCTCATTCCTGTCCTGGTCTATTATTGAATGAAATAGTTGAACGACAATTGTATTGTCTTTGTTCGTTACTTCCATGACTGCTGTGAGTTTAGCTAATGTATATGCTTCTGCATTTTCCTCTCCAGGTATTTTCACTACCTTCCATGTTTTGAATTGTCTCATGAGCTCTCGTGCTTTTTAAAGACACTGTTGCATTCTAATTTCTCGAGCGATGTAAGTCCTCTGTATCTTATTTACTACCAGTTGGGAGTCGATGTTGATCACAATTTTCTCGATTGAGAGCTCTCGTGCGAGTTCAAGCCCTGCAATAACAGCTTCGTACTCTGCTTCATTGTTAGTTATAGGATAACACTTGATAGATTGCCGTATCTTTTCACTCGTGGGTGATATTAAGACTATGCCTAAGACGACACCTTTTATATTTGAAGAACCGTTGGTGAACAAGCTCCATAGGCCTGGATTAGCTTCGTTAAAGAGTTGTAACTCTTTTTCTACTTCATGTACAATGATATTACTAAAGTCAGCAACAAAATCAGCTAGTATTTGAGACTTAATTGTAGTCCTAGGCTGATAGATTATTTTATGCTCACTTTATTCTATGGCCCACTTGGCTAATCTTCCTAACAATTCCTGTTTATGCAGAATATTTCTTAAAGGATATGAGGTCAAAATGGTGATTGGGTTGCATTGAAAATATGATCGTAATTTTCTAGATGCCATTATTAAAGCTAAGGATAACTTTTCCAGATGTGGATATCTAGTCTCAGCATCTAGCAAAGTTTTACTTACATAATAGATAGGTGATTGTTTACCTTTTTCTTCTCTTACCAATACTGCACTTACAGCAATTTCTGAGACAGCCAGGTAGATGTACAATCTCTCCCCTTCTTTTGGCTTTGAAAGCAGTGGTGGTTTCGATAGATAAATCTTCAGATTCTTGAGGGCTTGCTGACATTCTTCAGTCCATTCGAACTGATTCTGCTTTTTGAGAAGTGAGAAGAATTAAAAACTTTTTTCGGAAGATTTAGAAATAAACCTACCCAAAACTATTATTCTCCCTGTTAGTCTTTGAACTTCCTTTTTATTTGTTAAAATATCAGGTATTTCCTCTATAGCTTTAATTTGAGCGGGATTTACCTCTATTCCTCTGTTTGATACAAGGAAACCCAAAAATTTACCTGATTGCACTCCAAAAGCGCATTTCTCTGGATTTAGCTTCATATTATACCTGCGTAAAGTATCAAAAGCAGTAGAGAGATGCTGTAAATAGTCTTGTGCTTGTGTTGATTTTACCAACATATCATCAATATAGACTTCCATTGTATTTACAAGATGTTCTTGGAACATTTTAGTCACTAACCTTTGATCGGTGGCTCCAGCGTTTTTTAATCCAAAAGGCATAACTTTATAACAGTAAGTCCCCTTGTTTGTAATGAAGGAAGTTTTTTCCTCATCTGAGGGATTCATTTTAATCTGATTATAACCATAATATGCATCTAAGAAGATCAATAATTCATGACCTGTTGTGGCATCAATCATTTGATCTATATGTGGCAATGGGAATGAATCTTTGGGGCATGATTTATTTAAGTCAGTATAGTCTATGCATACTCTCCACTTACCATTCTTTTTAGGTACTACCACGGTGTTTGCTAGCCAGTTAGGGTACGTTTCCTCTCGTATCGAACCAATCTTCAAGAGTTTCTGTACCTCTTCGTCGATTACTTGGTTCTTGAATGGCCCTTGCTTTCTTTTCTTCTTCTTAACAAGTGCGAAGGATAGATCTTCATTTAGTTTATGAGTCATCACTTCTGGAAGGATGCCTGTCATATCTGAGTGGGAACATGCAAAGCAGTCTGCGTTAGCCTTTAAATAATCAGTTAACTTACCTCTTCGAGCGGGGCCTAGCCTCGTGCCTATATACACTTTCTGCTCAGGCTTTTGTTCAGATAATGGAACAGCTTCGAGCTCCTCCGTAGTTGTTTTGATGTGCTCATCTTCCTCCGATTCACGAATGACGTCCGGTCTAAAATCTGCATCTGTGTGGTATAGTACACCTTCCGTGGTAACTTGATTCTCCTTCTCGTAAGTATTTTCTTTCATACCTGTTTCAGAAATAATACCTTCCGCACCTATTTGGGTAGTAATTTCTTCCATGCCTGTTTGGGTGGCGTTACCTGCTTGGGAGATTCCCTTATCTCGTAATTCTTCCACCTCTATTTTCTTGTTGTAGTGTACCACAAAGTTTATATTTCTTGCGGTCTGCTGATCGCCTTTGATTTGTTGAATCCCCCATTCAGATGGGAATTTAATTACCTGATGCAACGTGGACGGTATTGCTTTCATGTCGTGGATCCATGGCCTTCCCACAGTCACGTTATAAGCCATGTCAATGTCGATGACTTGGAACCTGGTACTTTTGATCACCCCCTCAGCATAAGTTCTAAGCTCAATTTCTCCTTTTGTTATAACCGTAGAGTTATCAAACCCTAATATGGCTCGTGCCCTTGGGATTACCTGATTCCCCAGTAGCATTTCTTCCACGACTCTTAGCAAAATGATATTAACTGAACTACCTGGATCAATCAATACCCTTTTTACGCTAGTGTCATGAATAAGTAAAGATATTACCAGATCATTATTGTGCGGAAGCATTAGTCTACCGATAGCTGCATCATCGAAGGTTATATTGTCTTCTTCCATATTTTCACGAGCCCGTTTTCCATGTGTAATTGTGAACTTTGTGGTTTTTTTACAGATCACTCCGTTTACTTCTTCACCTTCGTGTATCACGTTGACGGTTTGTTTTGGAGAAGGAGGCTTTGGGGGCTCCTACATGTTCCTCATATATGCCTGTTTACCTTTATCACTAAACAATTCTGTTAAATAGCCCTGTTTCAATAAATTTTCTACTTCACCTTGTAAAAATCTGCAGTCCGCAGTTTTGTGCCCATGATCGTTGTGGAATTCACACCAGTGATCTGGGTTCCTTCTACTTGGATTTGACCGCATCTCTTTGGGCCACTTAACCTTATCTCCCATGTTCCTCAATATTGAGACAAGTTCAGAGTACATAAATTAAAGGTATGATCCGAATTTGAGTACTACCTCTAGGTCGTTCATATCGATCTTTTCTGGATCTAGACGAGGATGAGACTACGTCTCTTCCTTGTGGTCTATAGTCCGACCTAGTGTTTTCGAACCTGGGGCGAATATCGCGTCCCGAGGGTACTAAGTAAGGATTGTACCTGTTTTTAACTGATCTTCTATCTGATTCAGGACATCTGGATCTAGACTGATCTTTATCTCTCGCACGAGAAATGATATCTTCTTCTATTATGAGTTTAGTACTATACCTGTTATATACATCGTTCCATGTTGTAGCGGGGAATTATCTTAGACTTTCCTTAAGTCGTCTTGTGACTTCTGAGCTTTTATCGTTTAGGTTGCTTGCAAAAGCCATGGCTGCCCAATTATCAGGCACCCTAGTTAACTGTATTCTTTTTCATAACGTGTCTACAAACTCACGAAGTAGTTCCGTGTCTCCTTGTTTATTTTGAATATGTCTTACACTATCTTCTCAACCTTTGTGAACCGGAGTGTGCTTTTATAAACGAATCTGCAAGCTCAATAAAAGAGTCAATAGAATTTTCAGGGAGAAGAGAATACGACGTTAGAGCCCCCTTGGTAAGTGTTTCCCCAAATTTTTTGATAAGGACTGATTCAATCTCTTGTTTGTTAAGTCGTTGCCTTTTACCCCTGGGTCAGTTGTTCCATCATATTTGGGAATGTCAGGCATTTTAAACTTCTTGGGTATAGGCAAGGGTGTCGCACTTGGCTTCCAAGGTTATCGAGAATATCTATCAACATCAATGACTTTGATGATAGGTAGTACTCTAGGAATTTGTTCGATGCGATCGTTCTGCTACTTCATCTGTTTATGCATGGTTAGTAGTAAATTTTGTAATTCTGAGTTATTAGATATACCTGGTCTCGTTTTGAGAGATTCATTAGGAGTATCTCCTCTTCCTGAGTTTGCCAACCCAGATTGAGGATTTTCCATGGTGATGGTGTAATTGGGTGGTGGCGTCGGCGGTGTAGGTAACGCGGCCGATAATCCTCTCGCAAATTCTTGAAAATCTTGGCTCACATACTCTGCAATCATTTGCTTTACACGATCTTGTTCCATGGTTTGATCATTATCACCATTGTTGTTATTGGATCTTTTTGGGGATTGTTCCCTTGAACAACGTGAGGTTCCTTAAGGCGACGGAACTAGGGTTCCACTCATTTGCTGGTTGTTGTAATTGGAGTTTGACATAGTTCAGAGGATATCACTTGAAAAGCAAACAAAGATTATCAGATTCCCGGTAACGGAACCAATTTGTTTAACTAAAGAATTAGACCCTTTGACTAAAGCTTATTTTTAAGATGAATACGGGTTACTGATAACCAAAGAAATGGAGAAAAATGAATAACAGACAATATTGCTAAAATATAGAAAAGCGAAGTCAGTTATATTCGAGAATTAGATGCCTTTAGAAGCTGTATTCTCCTCCCTTAAATAGGAGATTCCTATAACGTATCACTCTTGCTATGGTTGCTCATTAATGACTAATTATGACATTAATGAGGCATTACAAATGATAACGGTAATTGGGGTACGGTTACATGACGTTCGAGTAATCAATTGTGGGTCTTTCAATCTGCTCGTAGCTTTGTCTAGATTCATTCTGACCGTGCCTCTTCCCTGTTTTGATTAGGTTGAGTTTCCCGTGGCTGATAAGCTCGAGGGTTTACTGAATCGTGCCTCTGTTCCGTACCTCTTCAAAGAATCACATCCAGCTGTCGCGTTTTCCTGTGTCTATATGACTGGCTGAGTTGTCAAAAGCTGGCTTACGTGTGAATCACATCCACACCAATATAACTATTTTTCCTTTTTTTTAATTCAAATGACTCTTACTTTTTAAAACAGTGCACCTTTCTCTTTATTTCATTAGTTCCACTCAAAAGCCAAACCAACCACCCCACACTTTAACTTTTACACAGTTTATAACAATTCAAGTGCTCATGAGAGGTTAAAAGGTTCAAATAGATAGTTAATTCAAACAAATGGGTAAGGCTTTTAAAGTGGTTGCCAAAGAAACATGATTACAGGATCAAAGGGGTTAACTACGATACATAACAATTAGGCGGGTACAATATACATATCTGGCTCAACAAAGAAACGCATATATCACTTCCAGGACTGAATAAAACTACTATTTCACTTTGCAAACACACCGGGCAAGTTATAATCATCAAATTCAATACACAGAATAACACACAAACCTCACACACACATGGCACTTAACTCATTCCGGATTGGATTCATCAAGACACTCTAGTCAAAGCAGTTAAGAAAATTTAAAATCATACAATTTAAGGAACTTATCAAGAGTCAAAAACTGAGCCTAAGTGTCACAACAAAAGTACTCACTATTCTCAAGGCATAACAAAGTCAAGAGATATTGCTTCAATTCATAACACAACACAATGGCTCATATTCCTAAAAAAAACTAACTACACCTGGTTCAAACAAAACCCTTGGAAAAGAACCGCGGCACAAATAAAAACCAAGGGGGAATTGCTACACTACCTAACAAAAGAAAATCTTTTTTTTTTTAGACTTAAATCCCTCAAGAAAATTATATAATAGATCCATCGTCGGGAAAAGTCTAATTTTTTCTATTTTTGTAAAAAAAAAAGAATTATTCCATTAAACTAACACAACTAAAATAGCATAGAAAGTCACCCACATAATCTCCTCACCCCACACTTAAAATTGTGCATTGTCTCCAATGCACAATCATACATACAAAAGGGTAAAAGAAACTCTCTGATAGGTGCCGAAGCACTAGCATCTCATGGGGTACTCAGACTTCTCCCAGGCCTGGTCCTTCGTGCGGGTACCTCACACTTAGTTCCAACCATCTGGTTTGTTGTTGATTCCTTCCAATGGCTTTGTGTTCCATGCTCCTAAAAAATAAAAAAATTGACACTACAAAATGCAATTAAAAAAAAGAAAAAAAAAACAAGAAAATAAAATAAAATAAAATAAAGCAGTAAAGTTGGGTTGCCTCCCAACAAGCGCTTGATTTAACAAAAATTTGATTACCGCCAGCTATGCCTTATAAAAAGGACTAAGCAGTCGTTGCAAATATAATCCGGTTTACAAGTCCGGAGTCGAATCCCACAGAGAACTAAGGTTTCGCTATAATTGTTCAATATTGCTAAGAAACACAAGTCCAAATAATTTTTCAATTATAGAGATTATAATATTTATTTCTAACTAATTAAGTAACAACTATTATAAAGCAGTAAAATTATCAACTAACAAGGATGAAATTTGAGACAGAACTAAGGAGGTCTAGAGTTATGATTCCCCCTATTGATGGAATCCCTTCCTGCTATGCTTCATATAAATTTGCCTAATCTTCTCTATCGACCATGAGCACTCTTACTACCTTAAACTCTCCCGAGTAATTACGACGATCTACTAGACATACTCTCCCGATTTACGCTAGCTGACTTTAATTACAGCTCACTTAGATCACACCCAAGGTTTCGTTACCCCTAATCCCACCTTTAAACCCTTGGTTATTGATTCCTCACATACGTCGGGAGTGATGTTGTTCAAAAACTACATAAATATGCACTCTCTCCCGAGTAATACATACTAAATAGGCATAGATATGTGAGGATCCTTTCAATTAACTACAACTAGAACGTAGTTGAACAAATACATATTAAACTTTGGCAAATCTATATTAACATAGCAAGAATTTCATCCTTCAATAGGTTCCATCAAAATCATAGATAAAAACCTAGATATTCATAATAATATGTAAAAATACAATACTAAAAGTCATAACCAATAATGAAAAATAGGAAGAGGAAGAAAAATCTCGTAGAAGAATTCCCCGCCTTGCTCCTATTTTGTCTCTGCCTTCTTAGGTCGAATCTGTGTCAAAAGTATGTCCAACCTCTTCAATATACCGTTTTTCCATGTATATATACCAAGTAGGGTCGGGACCAAATAATTATACCTTCTCAAATGCGAAAAAGGATACATTTTCCGGGCAGGACGTGCGCGGGCGCGCTCCAACCGCGCTCAGGCCGCGCACATCGACAAGTATTCTGCCCCATTTGCGCGGTTAGTGCTCGGATGCGCACTTTTCACCAATTTCGGTTTGGAATTTGGAAAATCTCAAAACATGAAAGTTGTATATCTTTAAGTTAGCTTTCCAACTATATATTATATATCCCAAATGGAATTTGGAGCAAAGAGTTATGCCTATTTTACTAGATAGTACGTAATATGCCTACTCGAGTCTTCGTCTGTTCTTAACTATCAATTTGACCCTTGAACACGATACCGGCTTAATTCCTTGGGATTTTACTCATACTTCAAAGCTCCAAATCACTTGATTTAATTCCATAACATCTATATAGCTCGGAATCACTCCTACAAGGCATAAAACACACAGTTAGTGCAAAACACTAGCGATTAAAGTTCAAACTCAATTAAAGTGCAGTAAATTAGAGTGTAATAAGCGACTAAAATACGCAATTATAGACTATCATCATCCATTAAAGATTGTATAACGGCACACTATAAATGCCATAATTCTCTATAACAAACGGTGTATTTAATATTATAGAATATTCTTATATTGGATGCTACCTGGTGGCAGACACTCGTTTGCCTTCATTAGAAATATTCCATTTGCGGGATCTTCGGTGCTAACAGAAGCTGTTGTTCCCGATCTTGGTTCCCACCTGTCTCGCTTTTCGTCTATCTCTGATTCCATGTGTCTCTCTATCATGCGAGTATTTAATGTGAACCGATTTTACCCTATACATTGGGCTCCTATAGAGACCTTAAGTAAATATACAATAAGTGACTGGGTTCATAATCAAATATTTATGAATATTTAGTGAATTTTTAATACAATACATGGTATATGCAAAAGCTACTGGATTCACAGGAACCCACATGTAATAGGTTGGATCGGCCCCTGGCTATGGCAATGTATATATTTGTTGTGTCACTGTAATCTATTTTTATAATTTTGATGTCCAGGATGGCTTAGCCGCACCTCGAGTGATTTCAGGGGATATCTACTATCTCTCAACATAACAATTATCCGACAACTCTATCCACCAAGAAGTAATATATTTTATATGAAATAAAATTTAAACTCGATGGCTTCAAAATTTAAATTTAGCATCAAGTACTGAGAATTATATTCATATTAACTATTTATATTGTACGTTATACACACCTATAATTTAATATCAACATTGAACTTGATAGTATTCGTAATATGAAACAAGTAAAAAGAAGAGAGCATAACAATCAAGTCAAATTTCCAACCAAGAGTAAGTTTACCATACTGTACTGTAAATAAAAATTTGATGTGTAAACCTTTTCTCTCAGACTTTTCATACATCATTCGATACAAAAATTTTACATATAAATTTTCATTCAGTTTTGCAGCTAAGCTTTTTTTTTAAAAAAAAATTCCATGGCGTTTGTCCTATATTATTGTATGGGTCAAAATTCGGCTGAGGACATTCGACATAAAAAGGCAATCAGATGTGAGAACTGCGACTCATCATGGACGACCAGGCCGAGGTCGACCAAGGCTTAACAATATAGAGTCGCCGAGCAAGTCATTAAGGCCGAGGTCGAGTAGCGGAAGAAGGAACAACGACTAGTATAACTTTGAAACTTTCAAATGGAATATTCTGTTGTACTTTTCTAGGTTTTTTTGGGAGTATCCCTTATAAATAGAAAAAGAAAGAGGGCAAAAGTCATGTAACACTCAATCCGATAAGAACTCTTGTGAAAAGTTGATTCTTGAGGAATAACAAAAATATTACCTTTTCACAATGATTCGATTTGTTGTTGGTCTTACCTTTTCATGCATCAGACCCGAGAAGGTCTCATATATTCCCATATCCATTTGTCATATATTGTTGTAAGAGGGAAGAATCATCCACATCATGTAATATTTGGATGAATCCTTCCTTTTATTTACATTTATTGCTATTTATAATATTTATTGCTCATCATTTTCTCACCATTTGTTTTTGACAGCTTCACTTAACACCTTTATATTACATTGATTCTAGTATTATTCAACATTATTATAGCACGTGTTAGATCTAAGATTTACTATATTTAACTAGAATTTACCTTTACGTTTCTTAATTTTTAATTAGTTTAGCGAAAAGTTTCATACTTTTTGGTCAAACAATTTGCCGCCTTCTGTGAGGAATTTTCTAGTCAAAGTCATAGTTTTTCTAGATCTAAAGAAAAATAGCAAAATATAGAAATTTCTTTTTCCTACTCGCACATTCTAACATGGCAGGAAATAGAGAAGAAAGGTTGAAGGAATTCCAAGTGTCACTGCTAACCTCCTAAACACCATCAATGAGGTTAATGGAGAAGACGAGGAGAACGTGACACCAAGCGCTTCCCCTAGGCGAAGTGTTTCACCCCTTCCTCATGGCAGCGTTACCGCCTCCCACGGAAAAGAAGACTCTACATCCGCAACAGAAGAAGCACCAGCAATGAAAAAGCTACTAAAGGCATGGCTAACAAGTTCGTTGACCAGTATACTCGACAAACCCACCCAAAGAGCGAGCAGGGAGGATGCAAGAGTCGACATCACAACAACAACCAATGAGCAGCACGTCCCCTCTGCTTCAACAGATATCACTCACATTGTTAATGACGCAGGATGACGCCCTCGCTGCTGTTCTACAAAAAAATGGAGGAGATGGAGAATAAGAACAAAGCACTCCGCAACCAAATGACGGAGCACTAGGAAAGGGTGGATAAGATATAGGGCGCCCCAAAGCTTCTACCAAAACGGGATGACGGCCGATTTGTGGAACAACCATATAGCGACGAGGCCGCACCACATGCTATACCAAAAACATTCAAGATGCCGCATACTTGAAGATATATGACGGCACAGCGGACCCTAAAGATCACATCATCTACTACGCCACCGCAGTGAAAGGCAACGACCTCACTAAAGAACAAGTATTATCTATATTGCGGAAAAAGTTTGGTAAAACCCTAATCGGGGGAGCACTGACATGGTACTCACAACTACCAACACGATCCATAGAGATATTTGAGGAGATGGCCGACAAGTACGTCATCGCCCATGCCGGGGCCAAGAAAGCAGAGGCAAGGGTGAATGATATATTCTTTATTAAACAGTCACCCGCTGAAGGGCTTAGAGACTTCTCGCCCGGTTCAACCGAGTGAGAATGACTCTTCCAAATGTATCGTAGGGAATGGTGGTAGCAGCTTTCCAAAACAGGCTAAACAGGAGCAGTTCGAGGGCGACCAAAAAACTGTTAAGCAGGCTCATGAAGTACCCCCCCCCCCCCCCCCCCCCCCCCCCCCCCCCCCCCGGGAAGAAAGACACAAAGCCTATTGTGCCGAGGTGAGAGCGGATGAGCACGACATCAATGGACCAACCCAGCGGTTGACGTCGGTCCAGATGGAGTCAAGAACAGACCAGAAATGATAAAAAAAGGGATCATGTAGGTCCGCACCTCAACCGTGAAAGATACCTGCCATACGTCAGAACTGCCGTTATACAACCCCCTCACCCCCCGCCATGGCGACGGTCCATCCAGGCCGCAAACAGGGACTCATCGAAATGAAAGAGGTATGCCTCCACTATTATCTGCTCACAATTTTTGTGTTTCTCCTTCAGAGATAGTCTACGCCCTAAAGAAGCTCGGTCCAAAGGTGAAATTGGCCACAAAAGATGAAGTCTGACCCAAACACCAGAAAGTCGAACGCCCTCTATGAATTCCCTCAGGAACGAGGTCACAAGACTGAGGACTGCATCGCCATGAGGCAAGAGGTAGTGAACATGCTCCACCATGGGAATTTTAAAGAGCTGATGAGCGACCGAGGAAGAGAGAACTTCGCTCGAGGGAGAGAACAGCATCAAGGACCCCCGAAATTGCCCTCCCCAGCCCACCATCCAGATGATTATCGGAAAAGGCGATGACGCAACAATCAACAATGTAAAATTCACAACCACCCACAAGCTGAAGTGGTCGATCACACATGAACGGTATGACGACCTCGAAGAAAGTATCATCTTCGATGAGTCGGATATCCACAATTTAACTTTTCCTCACTAAGATGCTCTTGTTATTACTTTGCGTGTTTCAGATACGGATGTAAAGAGGATTATGGTAGATGACGAAAGCGGCACGTGCATTATCCACCGTCGAGTTCACACAAAAATAAATCTCGAAGACAGGATAGTGCCACACTGCATCACACTAACAGGTTTTAACAATGAAGTTGAGCGGACTTGTGGAGAAATCACGCTACCCGTTATGGCCTGCGATGTCACCCTTGAGGCTACGTTTCACATCATGGATCAAGACACAACTTACAATGCCATCATAGGACAACCTTGGATACAGGCTATGAGGGACGTCCCATCCAGCTTATATCAGGTCATCAAGTTTCCCACCTCGTGGCGAATATTCAGCATCCGCGGTGAGCAGAGCATAGCCCAAGAATGCTATCGCATCGCCCAAGACTGCACACACACCCAACAGTTTAAAGGAAAAGACGTGGAAGCATAGAAATTAACGAAATTGAGGACGTATGATGATGAAGGGAAAGATGTCACCAGGGACCCAAAATCGTTGAGGCTACGAGATCAATTGTGGAAGACCTCGACCCCGTTCAACTCGATAAGAGGGACCACATCAAAAAATCTTATATCGGCCATAAACTTCAAGAACCAGGTAAATTCCATCAATTTTTAACTAACAATGAGGACTTGTTTTCCTTTTCCCATGCAGATATGTCGGGCAGAATGCAGGGGCGACATTTCAGAGTCTTGTAACCAGAATGTTCAAAGAACAACTCGGCAAAACCATGGAAGTATATATAGATGATATGTTGGTCAAATCGAAAAGAAAGGAAGACCACATCGACCATTTGAAGGAAGCCTTCAACATGTTTAGGTAGTACGGCATGAAACTGAACCCCGAGAAATGTGCCTTCGGCGTAACCTCAAGAAAACTCCTCAATTTTTTGATGTCACAGAGAGGCATCTAGGTTAACCCCAACCAAATCAAGTCTATAGAAGGAATACCAAAAAACTTGACTAGCAAGAACCAGGTGCAGAAGCTAACTAACCGTATAGCTGCCCTATCGAGGTTCATCTCACGATCCTCCCATAATACCAGAAATTCTTTGGCATACTCAAAAAGGACAACGGACTCCAATAGAATTCCGAGTGCGTTGAAGCTCTAAAAGAACTAAAGGTGTACTTATCTTCGCCCCCGTTGCTTGCTAAGGCAGAACTCGGAGAGCGCCTCCTAATCTAGCTAGCCGTGTCTGACGTTGCAATGAGATAACTCTTGGTCCAAGAAAATAAAGGTACACAATCTCTAATCTACTACATTAAAAAAACCTTGGTCGACGCAGAAACCAGGTACCCTCACCGCAAAAAGCTAGCTTTGGCTTTGGTCGTAGCTTCACGAAAGCTTAGACCTTATTTCCAATGTCATCCCATCTCGGTGTTCATGACCTTTCCCCTAAGGAGTATCATACACAAACCCGAGTTGTCGGGTAGGCTGGACAAATGGGCCATTGAATTAAGCGAGCACAAAATAACCTTTCAGCCGTGAACAACAATAAAGCTGCAAATACTTTCTTGTAACACCCTGTATATTCAGACAAGGTGTGGATATGTTAAATGGGTATTAATTTGATATTTTAGACATATGAAGTCCTAGCGGGATATGGGTGAAAATATTTGTTTGAAATCAAGATGGAGAGTGAGGTGTATAAGATTTGACAAAATCGACTAAGCTTACAAAAGATCCGTCGTCCAGAAGAATTTAGTGAAAATGTGTAAAGCATTTGAGGAAACTCAAAAGGTGAAAGTTGTAGAAATTCGAAATAGATTTCCAACAATATATTGTAGAGCCCGAACGGATATTTGTGCAAAACGTTATGTGCATTTTACAGAATAGTGCACAATATGTGCCCAGGTGCACGCCCGGAGGGTCACGTGCGCGGCCGCGCACTTGAGGCAGTGATACTTCCTTTTTGATCGGTCAGGTTCGCATTCAGGCTTTCAGGTGCACGGGAGGTGCACTTGGGGGGTCATTTAAAGTCCTACTTCGTCCCCCACACCCCCAAAACACAAAAAACTTGCTCTAGGAAGGGGGCTCAAAAACCTAACTCCTTAAAGGTCCCTCCACCATCCAAGTTAAGTTCTAATGGTTATTCTAAGTTAACTTAAATTTACCAACATCTTATTAACATGGTTAAACCCTCCATATCATTAGATATTCGATTGGAACATCATTGTTGAAAGAAGGAACCCTAGAACTCGAATTCAAGGGATTGAACTTCAAAAAGGTAATGTTTTCACCCTCTAATTGATTCTAACATTGGAGTAATGATTATAGACTCTAGTCATGAGATATGAGTTTATGGGTTTGATAGAAAATCATGAACGGTTATAGGTTTGGGTTATTGATTGTTGATTATTGCTTAAGGGTGTTGTTTACCTTATGGTGATAAAGAATGATGTTGATTATAACCATTTGAGACTTTAGAATTTATCTAGGAGCAGAGAATGGGTTATTGGGTGTAGAAACACCATTAATAAGGATTGTGAAGCTTTATGCGACCAAGTGTTTGATAAAATTCCTAACTGACCAAAATATGACTATTGTTGCTAATTTGGAATCACTTGACTTGTATTGATATAGATTAAAGTTGAAAGGGTCGGCAAATGTTGTATTATGCTCAAGAACAGGAACTTAAGGCATGTGAGGCTAACTCTCTATGTTTGGGAATGTTAATGATTCTCCCTACACTATGTTTCTTTTACCACGTTACTAATTGTCTCAGAACTATAGTTAAGCCTAGTTCCTTGAATAGTTGCAAAACTTCTATTCTCTGGCTTCATAACTCGTTCATGACTTTCATTCTGAATGTTGTGAAATTGGTGCTATGCCCATGAGTCTCAGTCTGGATTACTCAGCATGTCATAAACAGTTGAAGTTTCAATTTTCCCAAACAGTTCATGAATACATGTCTCAGTCTAGTCCTATTCAGTATTCTAGTATCATGTAACTCAGTATGATTCAGTGTTTTAGTATCACTCAGTATTGCATTCTCAGTTCCTGAATTTAAATCCCTGAATGTTGAACACGTGTATTTGGGCTTGAGGCCGTAGTTTATATGCTTTACGTATATTTGGGCCTTAGGCCATAGTTTATGCTTTATGCATGTTTGGTCCTGAGGCCGTAGTTGATGCTTTATGTGTTTTTGGGTCTAAGGTCATAGTTATGTATACGTATTCTTGGGCTTGAGTTTATAGATTGTGCACATATATATTGGGCCTGATGTCGTAGCTTATTCAGATAAACAAGTTGTTCATCATTCAGAAGAGGAAGTATTCATATACTTACTTCATTTGTTCTGTTCAGTTATCAGTTATCATTTCAGTTATCAGTTATTAGTTATCATTATCATTTCAGTTATCAGTTATCAACTATCAGTTATCATTTCAGTTATCAATTATCAATTCTCAGCCATCAACTTAGTTTCAGTTTCAGTATTTATAATTCTTTCTTTCAGTTGATTTACATACCAGTACAATTCAAATGTACTGGCGTCCCTTTTTTCCCAGGTCCTGCATCTCACGATGTGGGTAATGATTTACAAGTTGACGATTCAGAGCGCTAGGATTCTCGTACCAGCTATTTGGTGATCCCCAGTTCTTTCGGGGAATTATCATTACCTTACAGTCTTCAGTATTTTCTGACAATAAGTGTTTCTAGTGCTTCATTTGAGGCTTCATAGACTAGAGTAAAAGTTAGACAGAGTCACAAGGATTTAAGGTTAAGCAATATTGCTACATATACGTTTCAGACTTATATTAGTGTTTCCACATTTGATTTATATCATTTAGACTTTCAGTATATCAGCATGTGTTAGTTTATCTTCCGCATTCAGTATGTTATGATATCACATGTTGATTCAGCCAGCCAGTTGGTTCGCTCGGTCACGTGTTGTCAGGCACCGAGTGTCGTGTTACGTCTAGGCCCAGGTTCGGGGTGTGACATTGCTGACTTCATCGCCAACTTTAGCGCTAAAATAATGCCTGAGGTCGAAAGGGAAGTCACTAGTACTTACCCAAGATACATGACCTATGGATTCTATACACCGATGGCGCCTCCAACGCGTCAGGATCTGGACTACAAAAATCAAGTCACAGGGACATGCCAAATCAAGGAACAAAGACTACAAAAATATCAGGCCGAGATCTTCAAGCTACTGCCCGAGTTCGACGCATCCCAACTCGACTAGATACCTCAAGCGTAGAACGTCGAGGCAGACGGCCTCGCCAAACTGGCGACAGCTATCAAAAGCATAAACGGGAAAGAGGATGTGATCACACTCCTTCACTCAACCATCGATTAAATTGAGGTACACACTATTAACCTAACTTGGGACTGGCACAACCGTATCATCATATACATTCAGGATGGTCTGCTCCCAAACGACAAAAAAGAAGCCAAAACACTTTGAATGCAAGCAGCCAGGCATAGCATCATCAACAACGACATGTACAAGAGGACGTATGGGGGCCCTCTAGCAAAATGTTTGGGACCAAACAAGACAAAGAGCGTCCTAGAAGAGGTCTATGAGGGTCATTACAGGGCTCACACCAGCAACCGGGCCCTAGTCAGACGTCTCATACGAGAAGGCTACTACTGGCCCACGATGAAAAAGGAAGCAATTGATTTTGTTAACAAATGTGAACCATGCCAAAGTACGCCCCCATGATCCACCAAGCAGACGAGCACCTCCACTCAGTCACGTCGTTCTGGCCCTTCATTAAATGGGGAATGGACATTATCGACCCCCTTCCCGCAAGATGAGGTGATGTACGATTTCTTTTGATTTTAACTGACTATTTTTCTAAATGGGTGGAAGCAGGTGCATTCTCCCAAATACGTGAACTAGAAGTGATCGCCTTTATATGGAGGAACACCGTGTGCTTCTTAAGCATCCCCTAAGAAATCAGTTGTGACAACGGACCTCAATTCACAAGGAAAAAGGTCGTTGAGTTCTTCGATAAATGGCACATCAAAAGAATACTCTCCATGCCATATCACCCCGCCGGCAACGGACAAGCTAAATCCTCCAACAAAATAAATATCCTGAAAAATAAACTAGAAAATGCCAAGGTAGTGTGGCCAGAGGTACTACCAGAATTTCTGTGGGCGTATCGCACCACGCCAAAGACAAGCACATGGGAAACACCATACTCACTAGTCTTTGGGACTGATGCAGTGATACTGGTCGAGGTCGGAGGACCAATTCTAAGGTATTCAAATGAGAGCGGACCAAAATCAGACCACTCAAGGTCGGAGACTATGTACTCAAGGCCAAAACACAGGCGAGCAAAGATCCATGGGAAGGCAAACTGGGGACAATTGGGATGGCCCATACAAAATCACAGCGTCGGCAAGTAAAGGGTCGTTCCAACTAGAAATAATGGAGGGAAAATTACTACCAAACAATTGGAACGTCGCCTACCTCAAATACTTCAACTTCTAAGGATAAGGCGTCCTCCAAGTCGTGCTCTTTTTCCCTCACCCGAGTTTTGTCCCAATAGGTTTTTCTCATGAAGGTTTTTAACGAGGAGATGAAGAGGGCATCTCGAAGTTAAGTATAAGTTCATCGCTCGACCTCTCAACTACTTCTCCAAGTCAACCAATGAAGGGACTAGATAGACTGGCACTTCTCCAATGTATGTACGAACAAAACAAAAACATGTAAACTTCTCCGGAATGTATAAACAAAGAGAAATATACAAACACATGATTTTCACATGCTCCACTAAGTTTACACATTACGCCAATCCAGGAACTTACATTCAACCTTGTTCGAATCGACTTACATTCGACATTGTTCGAATTAAATTATAAGTCGACATTTGACCTTGTTCGAATCGACTTACAGTCGACCTCGTTCAGATTAAATTATAAGTCGACATCCGACCTTGTTCGAATTGACTTACATTCGACTTCGTTCGGATTAATTTAAAGTCAACATTCGACCTCGCTCGAATCAACTTACATTCAACCTCGTTCGAATTAAATTATAAGTCGACATTCGACCTTGTTCGAATCGACTTACGTTCGACCTCTTTCGAATTAATTTACAATTCAACATTCAACCTTGTTCAAATCGACTTACATTCAACCTTGTTCAAATCGACTTACAATCGACCTCGTTCAAATCAATTTTAAAGTCAATATTTGACCTCGCTCTAATCGACTTACATTCGACCTCGCTCAAAATGACTTACATTCAACCTCGTTCAAACCAAATTACACTCGACCTCATTCAATCGACTCGTATTTTACCCTACTCGAATTAATCAAGATACTTGCATGCAACTTGGCTTGAATTAATTAAGTAACAATTTGACCTCTCACGAGCTCAACTTACAGTCAGCCTTAGTGAATCACAATCAAGGTAGTCAATCGAGGAAAATATTCGAAGGAAAAATAAGAAGTTCAAGAACAGACAAAATTAGTATTATCATTCCAAAATATATCTTACAAGGTCCAAACAGATGCCCACAAAAAAAAAGAACAAATTTCAAAGACTACTCGGCAGCAGCAACCCTTTCGCCGTCATCGCCAGCGTCCTCGCCATCAGAGTATTCATCATCATACCAAGCACCCAGCTCGAGCTCCTCCAAACCATCTTCACCATCACCCTCCCCGGGCGTACCAGGATCATAGCCACAAGCGTTCCGAACTACACGTGCCTTAACACGACCATCCTCAAATTCCGCCTCAGAAGCTTTCCCTGCCGTTATTAAGCCCCTGAATATATCTAGGTGAGCCTCAGCATGAACCCACTTCTCGTACAAATCTCGTGGAACGTTGGGATAAGAGAAAGTGTGGGAGGAAGACGGTTGAGCCAGCTGTTGCGCCTTCTCGTCCTTAAGGACGATAATCTGCTAGTTCAGGTCCAAGACCTCTATCTCCAGGACACAATCTATTCTTCGAGCCTCGCCTCCTTAAGCGCAGACGTATCCACTTCATTTTCCCGCTCAGATCTGAAGACACGGATGGAACCCGCTAATGCTGCCGCCTCAGCCACAACAGCCGTTCTGGATTTCTCGGATCTATCCAACTTTGCCATTTTTGCAGTCAACTCATCATTCAAACCGTTGGCTCTAGCTTCACTCTGCTCCAGTTCGGCCCGCAAGGAGGCCACCTAAGCTTGAAGGTAGGCGTACTCATCCATAACCCCCTTTTCTCACCTCAAGCTCATCGTCTTTGGCTCTCAACGTCCCCTCGAGCTCACTACACCTACCAATGGCTCTCACGAGCTCATCATCCTTCTACTTCAGCTCATCATCCTTTTGCTTCAGCTCGTCCCGGATAGAGTGGAACTGTCGTCCTCACCGATTATGCTGCTCAATGCACGATGCTTGGTACGATACTCTCTGTACTTAGACTCTATCCTTTTGTAGAGAGTCTTCCTCTTCTCTTCTCGATGAGTTCTTTCAATCTCCAGAATGAGAGTCTGAAACAGGTAGAAAATAGTCAGCAAAGATGAACGAGGTGAAGAAAAGGGAAAGATGCGAAAACAACAAAAAGACAACTTACTCGAAGGTCCATCCCAAAGATGCCTAACAACAAGTCGGCGTCCTTCAATGTCTGCAAAGTCCTCTTTTCGGTGCCCGTGCAGAGGGGAGTCACAGCTGGGACCATGCTCTCTGAGTTCACTAACAGATTATAGTCCAAGGGGATGACGATGTTACGGGTAGACGGGTCCGTTCTCACCTCTACCCGAGTGAACCTCTCATCGAATGACCACACCTCCTCGGGGTCTATGTCAGAGCCGGACCCATCGTCGTCCTCGATAACTGTCTTTCCTCTCCCTTCAGCGAACGAGGATGTGACCTCGGAGGCCCCTAACCGCCCTCTTCCATGGCAACTTCCACTGCCTTCAACGGCGTCCTTTCCATGGTGACCTCTGGCGGGGGAATATTCTCTGCAACTGAAGGACGCACCGACTTCACGTCCAAAATAACTTCCCTCTCAGGTGCGGCCGCTGTTGTAACCACACCGCCGGTCTCCACTCTCCGCCTTTTCAGTATAGCCACTTCTTCCTCGCCGGGTGAAGACTCTTCCACTAGGTGTAGTACCAGGCAGACCGGAGTCTCCATTGCTGGAACAGCCGCCTGACGACCGAATTCACTTAAAGTCGGAGTCTGAGAGGAAGTATTCCGCACAGACTCGGCCAGCACGATTTGCATCCAGGCCGAGGCGACCGATTAGCAAAATGTGGGAACAGGAGCCTTCTCATTTTTAGAAGCCCTCCGACCTAACACTAAAGAAAAAACTGTAAGTAAAAGAAGGAGGAGGACTACAATGAGGTCGAAGTATTTGAAGGACGGAATCTGACTTACCGTTCTAGGGCTTGGGTCCGAACCTCTTGTTGAAAGACGCTCAGTCGCGGATCTCTACGATGTGAGGCAAAATTTGGGCCACCCAGTCACTGATGTCGGCGACTAATGAAGGGGGATGTCTCTCGGCTACACGAAAGGAAAAGAAAATAATTAAGCCACAAAACATGGAAAAAGGGGAAAAAACGTACTTCAATCAGCAAGAACACTTACGAGCAGAATTCCACTGCTCGGGAAATTCGCTAGGGCTCGCCACCACATGCTCAATTTTGACCAAGAATAAGTTGAACCAAAATCGGCAATTCGCCTTGTGTTTCATTCCTGCCACCAGCCCTTCGGTCTCGCGGTGGCGAAGGTGAATCATCGTGCCCTTATAAATTCTTGGGGAGAAGAGGTGCAATAAATGGTGGATAGAAATTCCACAGCCAGCCAGATCCGCCAATTTTGTTAACATAAGGAAGACCTTACAAATGTAGGGGGAGAACTGGGACGGGCAGAAGCCATAATAATGGCAGAATTCCTCCGCCAACGAAGGAAGAGGGAGAGAGTAACCCACTTAGAACGGGTAGGCATAAAACGCACAGTACCTGGGCTAGTGAACTTGGATCACATCGTCCCCCGTTGGAACCGAGTCAATGTGAGAAGGGATGTTGTATTTGGCCCCGAGGGCGGCTATATGTTTCGCCTCCATCTCGGATTTCACGGGTTCAGATCATGCGCAAGTTCCTTCAAGAAATCCGACCTGGAGCTTGGGTTACGAGGAACGATCTCCTCCACAGTGGGGAAGCTCTTGTCCTCCATAACAATGGTTTCTCCTCCACCAGAAGGCATAGCCACTCATAGCGAAGCTGGGTCTGACACCACCTCAGGGTTAAGAGTTGCGTTAGTCATCTTTTGCTAGTGTATATATGGTGGAGCCGAGAATGTAGAAAGAATGGTGATAGTAGAAGTTGCAGGAAGTATGAGCACATGAGGAAGAAGAAGAAGCAACGTGCAAGATTGAGAAATCAGAGAATGCAAAGGTTTCTCTGAAAAGTCTCCTCCTCCTTATTTATAGAAGATCATAGTGTTCGAATCGATTCGAACAACCGCCAGTAGCCCTAGAATCGAAACGACGGGGGCTCGAGGAATGATGCAATGTATTGGGAAGATGCTCAATGATGACGCATGTGGCTGTGACGTCACCCTGAACCAGCCTCATTGACCACATCTCTCAAAACGACGCGTCATCATCTCGGCAACAATCACCCATACTCGACCTCCACGTCCGAATTTCTCCAGAGTTGCTATTGATTAAGTCCGCTCATTGAGGCCGACCAAAAGACGACCTCAATAAGCAGAGGGAATAACTGTATGGGTCAAAATCTGGCTGAGGAAATTCGACATAAAAAGGCGATCAGGTGAGAGAACTGCGGCTCATCATGGGCGACCAGGACGAGGTCGACCAGGGCTTAACAATATGGAGACGTCGAGAAAGCCATTAAGGTCGAGGTTGAGTAGTGGAAGAAGGAATAATGACTAGTATAACTTTGGAACTTTCAAAGGGAATATTTATTGAATATTCCTTCTGTTGTACTTTTTAGGACTTTTTGGGAGTATCCCTTATAAATAGAAAAAGAAAGAGGGCAAAAGGCATGTAACACTCACTCTGATAAAAACTCCTGTGAAAAGTTGACTCTTGAGGGATAAAAAAATATTACCTTTCCATAGTGATTCGATTTGTTGTTGGTCTTACCTTTTCATGCATTAGATTCGAGAAGATCTCATATATTCCCATATCCATTTGTCTTATATTGTTGTCAGAGGGAAGAATCATCCACCTCATTCAATATTTTGATGAATCCTTCCTTTTATTTACATTTATTGTCATTTAGTATATTTGTTGCTCATCATTGTCTCACCATTCGTTCTTGACAGCTTCATTTAACACCTTTATATTACATTGTTTTTAGTATTATTCGACATTACTCCCTCCGGTTCACAATAAGTGTCCAGTTTCCTTTTCCATTTTAGTTCAAAATAAGTGTCAAGTTATGTTATCAAGAAAAAATTCAATTTGTTTTTACTCTTTTACTCTTATGTGCATATCCCTAAAAAACTTTCCTCACTCCTCATACTATAATTATGTGACCAATACTTTAATAAGGGTAGTTTAGTCATACTAGGTTTTTTTGCATAGGATTTAGTAGTTTCTTAATGGGCGTGCTAAAAAAAAACTGGACACTTATTGTGAACCGAAAGGAGTATTATACAAACACGTGTTAGATCCAAACTTTATTATATTTAACCAAAATTTACCCTTCACGTTTCTTAGGCTTTTATTAATTTAGCGAAAAGTTTTATACTCTTTGGTCAAACAATTATAACGAGTGAAAAATGAAGGAAATTTAATGCAAAGTACATCGTTTTCAACAGAATCATGTATGTATGTCCAATATCATAGACTTTCAAAACCTCCATAGAAAATCACATAAAGACGTAGTTTGACTTGAAAAAAAAAAATTCGTGCTGCTTAATTAATCCCTCCACAAACTTATTCTTCTTCCTCGTCTTTTTCTTTTTCTTTTAAGTAACTTGTTTTTTTCGGTGTTTGAAATTCGTTTTGGGATCCTAATAATTCAGATTCGTGTTTGAAAATTCAAGATAAATCGCTCTATATAAAAGGTGACCTTTTTTAAATAACTGCAAATTAATTGGTACTAGCTAGGACTTCCTCTCGAACTAGCTTCCGTTTTTAGTTAGGACTCTCATTTTCAATCATTATTAGAAAGAAATTGAAGATGAATTAAGAGAGAAGGAACTAGGAAAGAGCGAACTCTGCATTATAAAAGTATGTCTAGGAAACTCAATCAATAATATCTTTGTTTACGAAATATTATTATTGAGAAGCAGCTTCTTTTACTAGCAATATTCCAGTGGTTCGGGTGGGGATTCTCTTAAGAATAAAGAATTAGAATAGAATCTAATTCATGTTCATGTTAACAGAAGAGAGGATCCAATACCAAGACGCTTGAGAGAAAATGCTAGCCTTGTATATACGCTATTTCTGTTTATGTCAGAGGTGCACAAAGCTAGAAGCAAGATTTCGAGTAGAATATGCAAAGCTTTTGAGTAAGTAAGATGGATAGATTTGGAAGCAAATGAAAGAATAGTTGCATAGATATAGATATAGAGAAAGTCCTTTCTCTTCATAGGGTGATATTAGGGTTTTGAGATCGGTTATGACGTCGAACAGGTTTTCGACCAGAAAAGTTCTGAGTGGATTTAATTTTTATACACTGATAATGTATATTATTTTTTATATAATCTAACCTAAGTGGATTTAATTTTTATACACTGATAATGTATATTAATTTTTTATATAATCAATATAGTTGTATTGTTTGTAAACATGTTATCAATCGATGTTTATAGAAAATTATTACATGTAATTGATTTTTGATCGGTGTAATTTTTTTTATATTGTTACTACATAAAAGTCATTAAACTCTAAGGGATAATTTGGTAAGACGTATTAGAGACTAATACGTGTATTATTAATTCCTTGCTTAATAGTATTTTTCAGTCTATGTAAAACTAATACATATATTAGTTATGTGCCCTATTCAATACTATTCATATCATTAGCAATATCATAATTTTTAATACATAGATAAGCATGTATAAAAACAAAATTACGCTTTTAAAACCTTTTCTAAATTCTTTCCAACCTATGTAGAGGGTATTTTGTAAACAATTTTTTTTTTTTTTAAATATGCAATGTATGTTATTTTTAGTACACTAAATCAAACAATCGATAAGAAATCATAACTAATTTCAACATTACTAATACTCCATATTCAGTAATATACTTTTACACCCTAGCTACCGAATGACCCCTAACTATTTTCATTAATCATGGTTATTTTCTTTAAGTGAAAATAGAACCTTCTAAAACTGGGAAATAATTTTCAAAATGCAAGAAAATCAATGACGTCAGATTCTAGAAATTCAATATATATATATATATATATATATGCATTTATTTCTTTTTCCATTGATAAAACAAGTGACGTTGATGGTCATATATACAACAAAACTTTTCTATCTCGTTTGAATATGTGACATCCATTATTTCTTCGAAATTTCTCTTTTCCTTATAAAATGGATTATTAATTAGAATTCAAGAATACTCCTCAGTGACATGAAAAATTAGAAGTAAAAGTTCCAATTTTTTTTGCATGGAAAAGGGGAATAACGTAGAGGAGAAGCAAAGCTGCAGAAAAAAGAAAGAACCTATAAAGGTGAAGTATATATCAAGCCCAGTAATGGTAAATGTGAAAAATCCTTCTGAATTTCGAGCTATTGTTCAACAACTCACTGGGAAAAGCCCTCCAAAATCGTCCAATCTTCATCAACAATATGCAAAGATAGGGAATTATCGTAATGATGAAGTTGCAGCCAAATTAGCTCCTGGTCAAAGTTCAAAGGGATTTTCTGGATTTCGGTTTCCCTATTAATTGTGTAGTAGTTGAGCTTTTATTTGGCTTTGTTGCTTCAGTTTACATGTCTTGTTATAGTCTTGAGATTGATCATTTTATATGTTACTCAATGACTAGCTATTTTAATTCAGTTTTAGAAATCTAAGTAATTTGCTCACCAATAGTAACAGTTAACCCACAAGGGTGGACGAGTTGGTTGAGCAGGAGATTTTCCAAATGAGTTTGAAACCCCCTGCATGCTTTCTTAGTCAAGCTCGTCACACGGTTTTTGCCTAATGCGGTTTACTTCTTTAAATGTGGTTTGCAAGCTATTGCATGGAGCTGCGACAAGCTCGAGCGAGAAAGCATGAATGGTAGCGGCTGCGGTTCCCTAATAAAATAAATGGTAACAGTTAATATCCTGTTTTGAGTAGCGTGTTCTAATTTCCTTGTTAAATTTTTGAAGATTGTATCCTACCTTACTCTTACTAATTCTTTATGCTTGTTCATGAATAACTGAAGTGTCATTTTTGGTTGACTCTTTTCAAATCCTAGTTAAATTAATATTTTGGTTTAAAATCGAATGGAGTTTGAGGATGTAAGGTTTGTTAGTTTTTGTGTAAATCAACATAAGATAAGCCTAGAGCAGCTCTATGGACTGAGTTGAGAGAGAGAGTAGACCAGAGCAATAGTTGAAGAGAGAAAGCGGTTGCGAGAACGGCTCACCAAAGTCTGGCTCTAATATCATATGTGGAAAAAGTAAAAGTGATACCCCTATTTTAAACATATATAGTTTCTAAATATTTAAGGGAAAAAGCCTAAAAATACCACTCAACTTTCAGAAATGATTTATTTATGTCATCCGTTAAAGTATGCTTATTTTATTCCACTGCAGTTACACTTTTGGCTCACCTATGTCATTATTGAACTAACGACACAATTTTAATTTTTTTAATGAGTAGCATAGGTGAGCCAAAGGTGTAATGGCAGTGGCATGAAATGAACATTTTTTTAATGAATATCATGGATAGATCATTTCTGAAATGTGAATGACATTTTAGGACTTTTCCTAATATTTAAAGTTTAGTAAGTTTTGACAAACTTTAAATCGCTCATTTTGCACCTGCTAATAGTTCTTCATTCTTTTTCTTTAGGCCTTTTGAGTCAAATTTAGATTGTGGGGTCTAAAGTTAGACTCTACTAGAGTTTAAATTCAGATCAAATGAACTACGTGCATTCAACTATATATTTTCGCTTTGTTACTTTTGATATTCATATTTTATTATTTTTAAAGTTTCTTTGAATATTGCGGGTGGTAGAACTAATTAAGTTGTTTTGCGGCCCTTAATTAAAAATAATAAAGTTACAATTCTCTATCTAAATCGTACAAACTGAAGTTACTAAACCAAATAAATCAAAAATCAAACTGCATAAAGATCGAGTTACACCGAATTTTATTCGGTTAGTAAGGTTATAACAATTAAGAATTGTTATACCAAATACATTGAATCGAAATAAAGTAAAAATCGTACAAAACGAATTGATTAACACCCTTTCAAGAAATATACTTGAAAAAATTCGCACACAACCGATGAGGGGTAAAAGATTTCTCTAGCAATATTGATCACGCTCCAAATTAATACCCAATGCCCTTTAGCCATTACATACCTATTATTTTTAGCATCTACTTTTTTGTTTTTCATTTTAATTTAAAAAATGGTACTTTGGTTCATCAAATAGTGAACTTATAATAAAATGCAACGCCACTGCTGACCAGAAAGAATAAGAATTCCAGGTTGACGTTTTGGCACCTCGAGCTCAATAAAAGTCAAGAGACATGTCGCGTGTAGGGTAGCCATGCATGTTCCAGTTTTCCAGTCTTGGCTTAGTTTTTCTCGTTCATAATCAAGGCTTGTGGACATGAATTTCTTATTTGGTGTCTGATACTTGTATTGTATTTGAGTCTCTATTAATTTGGATTCGCATCACATATATAAGACTTATTAAAGGGGTAACCTCTCTTTACTAGAATTTTCTTCATTCTCATAATTTGAATCTGATACCTCTAATTAAGGATGAAGTGATCTTATCAATTCCAATGCAATCCTTGATGGTGATCTATCGTTTTCTATTGGGTACTGGACAAAAACTTATTAGTCTCACGAACTCTGACCTCAAACTCAATTTTGAAATTTCAGCTAAACAAATATGCAGCATATATATATATATACTCCCTTATTGACATTTTGATCACTAATTAACGTTGATCAACAAATGAGGATAAGAATGTTTTCATAACAAAAACATTAACAAATAAACCTTCTCCGGGAAAGAGAAATAATGCAACTAGGATTACTAGGCGTTCTATTTTATGTTTAGAGCTTTTGAGTTTGCAAACTCATTTTGAGGTTTTACAGAAAGTGGCTGTTTTGAGTTAATCTAGAAAAAAAAGTAGTAAAGTTTAAAAAACAAATCAAACTCAGTTTTTCACATCTTTCAAATACTTTAAGACTAGTGATAAACTGTCAAAAATATATATTTTTTGGTGTACTTTCATCTCATAACTTGTGTGGTTACGGTAGGTTACATGAGTTTTTGTAATGAACTATGCTCATTACATGCATTCTTATGTATAGGAGCAAGTTGGACAAAAAATGAGCAAAAGAAGTTGATTCGGGACCAAAAGACAAAAGAAGAAATTTGCTCATTCATCCTCGCGTGCACACGAGAGAGTGAACGAGCTAGCTGAGGAAAAGCTTGAAAAAAAAAACAACGGATTATGGCAAAAAGACAATGAAGTGCACGAAAGACCTAGAAGGTAAAGAAAAAGAGAAGCACTTCGCTCGTTCGCTCTCGCGTGCACACGAGAGAGTGAACGAGCTAACCTAAAAAGGTTGTTCCGAAGTGGGTTTGTATTATTTTGCCCCATGCAAACCCTATCACATATAAATAGTCCTTAAACTGACTTTTGAAGGGGAATTGGATGTTTTTAGAGAGGATTATCGACTGAAGGATGCAAGAACACACTAGCAGCAAAACGAAGAATTCTTCTATGATTTTTTCACTTCCTTCTTCCTATTTTCATTATTGGTTATGAATTCTAGTATTGTAGTTTTGCATACTATTATGAATAACTAATTTGTTATCTGGGTTTTATTTAACCTTTTGTAGGATGAATTCTTATTACGTGTTTATATAATTGAGTCGTTGGATTTCTCTACTTGTTCAACTACGTGTTTATATAATTGAGTTGATTGAATGACCATCAATTGACTGTGCCTATTTAGTGTGTATTGCTTGGAAAAGGGTACATATTAAGGTAGTTGTTGAACAAAATCACTTCCGACGTAGGTGAGGAATCAATACAGAGGGTTTAAAGGTGGAATTAGGAATAACGAAACCTTAGTACGATCTTAGTGAGTGTTGAACTAGTGTTAGCTAGCGTAGTTCAAAAGAATATGTCTAGTAAATTGTTATAGTTGCTCGGAAGAGAATTACGACACCTGAAGTACTCACGTCGGTAGAGAATACTTAGGCGAAATTATAGAAAGGAGAATTCTGATAATTGGGGAAATCATAACTCTAGACCTCCTTAGTCTTGTTAGTTGATAATTGTACTAATTTTTTGTATTTGTTAATTACTTAGTTTAAAATAAAAATTACAATCTTTATATCTAGGAAATTATTTCAACTTGTATTTCTTAGCAATACTGAACAATTGTAGCTAAGCCTTAGTTCTTTGTGGGATTCGACTCTGGACTTGTAAATCGGATTATATTTGCAAAGACCGCTTAGTCCTTTTTATGGGCATAGTTGGGCGTAACTAAATTTTGGTATCGTTTGCTGGGGAAGTAACGGTATAGCTGTAGCTGTACATATTGCTAGGTTTCAAGTTTGAACTTTTATTTTGCTTTTTTAGTATTGATATTTTTGTTTGTTTTAGTTTGACTTGATGATTTGAGAAACATGGCATCTTGAAATTATGAGAGTTTTGATGTGGTAATACTTTTGATCCTCCTTATGCATATTGTGGAGCAAACCATTCATGGCTAATTATAAAAATATTTTCGAGAGTGAGTTATGGGCACCAACTCCATCTTATGCGTGGAATGTGTGGTGGTCAAGATGGTCACTTTTATGGTTGTGCTTATATTTTCTTATCTCCCCCATCCCCTCCCCCCAGCCCCTTACTATGATGGTTCTACCTTTTCTTGTGAAGTTAATAGGAATAAAGAACCCAGGGATGATAACCTGAAAGAGATCAAGAATATGCTAAGGTGCCTTGTGGAATAAAATAATGAGAAACAATGACACATACAAAGGCAAGATGCTACTATTCGCAACCTGGAGGCACACGCGGGTCAATTAGTTGAAGCATTTAATGCTTAACAAGCTGATATTGTGGATAGTAACCAAAAGGAGCATGATTTAGATGCAGAAATTGAGGTGCTAATGGAGGAGGTGAGAGTAGAATACCAACAATCTATCCAACTAGAATTTGAGGATGCCGATGTTGAAGAAATAATATTAGAGTCAGCCAAGGATATTGAAGATACAAATATAGTTTACACTAGTGTGATTGGTCGAAAATCTCCAAGTTCAGGTATTTGAGTGAGTTGGACCCTATTGTAAACACTTCTCTACATTATGTTCAGATGGTGAAATGCAAGTTGATCCTCATGAGCAAAAAAAGGAGTCAAGGGCAGAGGTCGATGAACCTTATATTTTAAAATTTTCAAGGCCATCTAGGCAAGGTGACACTACTTGGTCGAAAGCCAAAAAAAATGCATAAAAATTTATTTAAACTTTGGCTCGAAAGAATTTGTACTGCCCCAGAAGTATAATCAAAAACTTGAAGCAAAACTTGAGGTTCAATTCATAAGCTCGAGGTGGAGACAAAAAGTGATTCGCGTCGTGCCGTGATGTTAAATCAAGTGTTTGTTGGGAGGCAACCCAACTTTACTGCTTTCTGTTACTTTTTTTATTTATTTATTTATTATTGTATTATTATTTCAGTGTTTTTTTTTATTTCTCTAGGAGCATGGGAAGTACGGCTATTGGAAGAAAGCAAAAGCAAGTCAGATGGTCAGAACTAAGTGTGGGGTGCCCACACAAAAAACCAAGTATGAGTACCCTATGAGCTACTAATGCATCGGCATTTTGGCCTACCAGAGAGTGTATTTTACCCTCTTGTATTTATGGGTGTGCATTGGGGACAATGCATAATTTTAAGTGTGGGGTAAAGAGACTGTTTGAGTGTTCCTGTGCTATTTTAGTTGTGTTATGTATGTGTGTTGAAAAAATAATTAGGTAGAAATAATCCCTCTTGATTTTTATTATGGCCACAGTTCTTTTGCAAGGGATGACTCTTTGAACTGAGTAGTAGTTTTTTTTAGGTAGAATTTTCAAAAAAATTTTGGAATCGCGACGATGGATTTCTTAGACAGTTTTCTTGAGAGAGTAAAGTCTAAAGAAAAAAATGCAAAAATATTTTTCTTTTGTATAACTGATAATGGAATGGAAGAACTTGAGTATCCATGCTTTTTGATATGTTTTATGCCGGGACTTAGAGCTGTAAAATTTGAGCTGATTATCTTTTTCGTGTTCTATGTAGCCATATGCCTTGAGGATATATGTGACTTTCTTTTGACGCTTAAGTTCATTTGCTTACTCCTATGATTACTTTCCATGGGTTGAATTAATAGGATGGTTTTGCTTAGTTGTTTAACTAGAGTGTCGGGTCTGAGCCGTCCAGAGTGAATTATGTGCATTGTGTGATGAGGTCTTGATTATATTCTCTGTTATCCTGTGTTAGTCTAGAACTTTCCCCGTGTGTTATTCGAAAATAAATAAGTAATCTTGTGAGCTTGGAGATGATATAGACTGTATACGTTAAAATCGGGCCCACCCGATTTTACTGTTTGATCGAGACCAGGAAGTTGCATCGAAGGTTGGTCCCGTAGTTGATCATACCAAAGCACGAGGACAAGGTACCGAGTTCGGGATTTGAGGTATCTGTCGAGGTCGAAGCCAATAGCAATCGAGACCAAATGAGACAGACATCGAGCAAGATCGAAGATAGCATAATAACAGAAAAATGAGGTATCCGTGACTGGTCAAAGATCATGGCAGAAATCTCAGAACGGATCAAATTAGGAACGGTTAATTAGTTAATCATGTGATTTCCTTCTGTAATTAGAGTTATACCTTAAGTAGAATTCATCTACTATATAAAGGGGAGTCTAATCATTTGTAGGGTACATTGTTCACACAGATCAAAGAAATATTACACATTCTCTCCCGCTAATACATTCTTTTTCATCAGTTTACTTCTACTTTATTCATAACTAGTCTAATATTTTGACCAATTCGAGGGCACTCTAGCTCAAGGACTGAATTGCGTTTCAACACTGGTTTGCTCTATCTTATTGTTAATTTCTATTACTAATCATTACATTTATCAATTGGTATTAGGCGAAATCACGTGTCCTTAAGACCACATTATAAGTTTAATTGTTATCGAATTTTAAGGGTAAACAGTTCGGCGCCTACCATAGGGCTAAGGATAATAGTGATTTCTTAATACTGATTCAGATAACACACACTACTTTACACTTGTTCGTGTAAGTTCTTTTGTTTTCAGGATAAACATGTCAAACTCACAAAACTGCACCCACACATGGTGACAACGATCTCGGACTTCACGGGGAAAACGACAAGCATCCCTTGGGATCGAGGTGCCTCAGGCTGATCTCGATGGAATACCAATTGCAAATCTCGTCGATGTCAGTTAACATATCTCCCAAAATGCAAATATGGGCGCCGTTCTCGAAGGTAGCGTACACAGGGAAGTTCGATCAGGTGCTCGAGGTACGCAGGGCAGAGAAGATAGTGGAGTCAGCCTCCAATTGATATTTGAGATGCTACAGGCTCAACAAGCCGCAATAAAACAACTACAAAACCAGCATCGTGCACCAAATAGGGTCGAATCCGAGCCTCCACTAGAAGTTGTTCACAGGGCCAATGAATCGGGAACTGACCCCACCACTATGAAAATGCTCGAGGAACTCAATAAACAAATTGAATCAGGAGAAAAGAAAATTGAGGCAAATGACAAAAAGGTAGAAACATACAACTCCCCGGTTGACCAAATACCCGCGACACCATCGATTCTAAAAGGTTTGGACTTGACAAAGTTTGTGAAGAAGCCATTCCCCCCAAGTGCGGCTCCGAAGCCCATTCCAAAGAAATTCCAGATGCTGAAAATCCCCAAATACAATGCGATCACCGATCCTAATGAGCATGTCACCTCTTATACATGCGCAATAAAGGGGAATGACTTAGAAGATGATGATATTGAATCTATTCTACTGAAGAAATTTGGAGAAACTCTGTCTAAATGGGAAATTATATGGTATCACAATCTGCAACCTAATTCCATCGATTCCTTTGCCATGCTTGCAGTTTCCTTCATGAAGGCACACGCCGGAGCAACAAAGGTTGCGACGAGGAAGTCGGACCTCTTTAAAGTGAAACAGAAGGACAATGAAATGTTAAGGGAATTCGTATCTCGATTCTAGATGGAACCCATAGACCTACCCCTGGTCACAAATCATTGGGATGTCCAGGCCTTCACCCAAAGTTTGAACGAACGGAGTTCGGTACATCATGGTAACTGAAGCAGAATTTAATTGAATATCCAGTAGTGACCTGGCCGATGTGCATAATCGATACCAGTCAAAGATCAGGGTCGAGGATGATCAATTGCAGACCCCCTCCGGTTTTGTCTACCCAAACAGGACTGTTAGTAGAATTCAAAGGGACATCGACAAAGAACCTTGATCGAACAGAGATCGGTATTAACCATACAACGCAGATCGTAGAAACAACGGCCCATGATGTAATCCCGTTCGAAATGATCGAGGACAGAGATCTCGAGGGATCATGAGCAAAAATGTCTTCGATAAACATGTAGATCCCAATGAAGCACCATGATTATCAGAATACAACTTCAGCATCGACACATCAGGTATTGTATCAGCCATTAGGAGAATGAAAGATACTAGAATGCCCAGACCCCTACAGACCGATCCATTCCAAAGAAACCCTAACCGAATATGCAAATAACATGTTACTCATTGTCATAGAATCAAAGACTTCATACAGCTGAGGGAGGAGGTGGCCCATCTATTCAACGAGGGACACCTTGGAGAATTCTTGAGTGACCGAGCTAAAAATCACTTCAGAGACAGGAATGCAAACAAGAAAAACGAACAGGAAGAACCATAGCACGTGATTCATATGATCGTTGATGGGTTCGACATACCACAAGGGCCCGTGTTCAAACGCACCAAGGTGTTGATCACCAGGGAGAAACGAACTCGAGATTATGTACCGGGAGGCACCTTGTCATTCAATGACGAGGAAGCAGAGGGGATCTCACAACCCTACAATGATGCATTGGTAATCTCCATTTTTATGAATAAAATTCAGGTTAAACATGTTTTAATTGATCCAGGGAGTTCAGCCGATATTATTCAATCGAGGGTCGTGGAGCAGCTCTGCCTACAAGACCATATCGTGCCCGCAGCTCAGATTCTCAATGATTTCAACATGGAAAGTGAAATAACTAAAAGAGAAATCATCTTACAAGTGATTGTAGCTGGGACTATTCAAGAAAACAAGTTTTATGTGATCGAGGGCCATATGATATATAAGGCTCTGCTCGGAAGACCCTGGATTCAGAACATGAGGGCGGTCCCCTCAACCCTTCACCAAATGCTGAAATTCCCGATGCCAGATGGAGTAAAAATAGTGTATGGGGAACAACATGCTGCCAAAGAAATGTTCGCGGTAGATGAAGTAATACCGGTATCGTCGCTCTCGTCAGCAAAGGGATCAGAGTCAAAATAAAATAAGGAGGTTAAATAGCAACTACGGGTACCAACCTCGACCCAATCAGCGGAATGGGGGGCGGACAAGGGTGACGAACAATGGATCTGTCGGTCCTTCATAATTCCCGATGACTCCAACACCTCAAAATCAACGGTCGAAGAGCTGGAGCAAGTCATTTGATCGAGTACCTACCCGAGCAAAAGGTATACCTAGGCACGTGATTAACCCCCGAGCTTAGGGAAAAACTCATTAAATTCCTTGTCGATAATATAGATTGTTTTGCTTGGTCCCACCTTGATATGACAGGGATCCCACCGGAGATCACTACCCATCAGTTGAGCTTGGACCCAAAGTTCAGATCGATAAACCAAAAGAGAAGGCCCCAGTTCGAGATTAAACATGCTTTCACCAAGGACGAGGTAACAAAACTTCTCAAAATAAGATCCATTCGGGAAGTAAAATATCCCGAATTGCTAGCAAACGCAGTCGTAGTCCCTAAAAAGGGAATAAACTTAGAATGTGCGTAGATTATAAATATTTAAACAAAGCATGCCCTAATATTTCCTTCCCTTTGTCGAATATCGATCGCATGATCAATGCCAAGGCCAGCCACCAGAACCTCAGTTTTCTCGATTCCTACTCTGGATACAATCAAATACAAATGAATCAGGAGGATCAGGAAAAGACTTCATTCATCACTAAGTACGACACCTATTGTTATAACATAATGCCGTTTGGACTAAAAAATATTGGTGCTACTTATCAACGCCTAGTAAATCGAATGTTAGAAGAACAAATAGGTAAAACAATGGAGGTTTATATTGGCGATATGCTAGTTAAGTCCCTGCGCACAGAGGACCATTTGAAACATTTGCAGGAAATCTTCGATATACTAAGAAAGTACAAACATGAAAATTAACCCGGAGAAGTGTGCATTCGGGTCAGTTAGGGGAAGTTCCTCAGTTTCATGGTATCAAATCGGGGCATTGATATCAACCCCTATAAAATAAAGTCCATCAAAGATATCACGGTCGTGGACAATGTTAAGGTCGTACAAAGATTAACGGGGCGCATAGCCGCCCTAGGCCGATTCATCTCGAGGTCTTCAGATAGGAGTCACCAGTTCTTCTCACTGCTCAAAAAGAAGAACAATTTTGCATTAGAAGAATTAAAGCGGTACCTCTTGAGCCCGCCACTACTTCTTACTCCGAAAGCGGACGAGCAACTTTACTTGTACTTAACAGTCTCAGAAATCGCGGTAAGTGGGGTCCTAGCTCGAGAAGAGAAAGGTACGCAATTTCCTGTTTACTATGTTACTCGAACTTTAGGTGAGGCCGAGACCCGGTACCCCTACTTAGAAAAATTAGCGCTTGCTCTAATAAGTGCCTCTATGAAATTAAAACCATATTTTCAAAGTCACCCAATTTGTGTGGTGACTACTTATCCTCTTTGCATATTTTACATAAGCCTAAACTCTTGAGGCGATTGGACAAATGGGCCATCGACATCAGCATGTACGATACCGAGTATCAACCCCGAACGGCCATCAAGTCTCAAATATTATCCGACTTCGTGGCCGACTTTATGCCAACCCTCATACCTGAAGTCGAAAAGGAACTAATTAAAATTAGGTACATCATCGGGGGTGTGGACCCTTTTCACAGACGGCGCTACAAATGTGAAGGGGTCCGGGCTAAGCATCATTTTGAAGCCGCCAACAGGTAATACAATTAAACAGTCTATCAAAAATTCAAAATTGACTAACAATGAGGCCGAGTATGAAGCCATGGTTGCAGTTCTTGAGCTAGCTAAGAGTTTGGGAGCAAAGGTTATCGAGGCCAAATGTGACTCCCTACTTGTGGTAAACCAAGTCAATAGAACTTTTGAGTTTCAAGAAGATCGAATGCATAGGTACTTGGACAAACTACAGGTGACTTTACATAGGTTTAAAGAATGGACCCTACAGCATGTACCTCGAGAACAAAACAGCGACGCCGATGCCCTCACAAATTTTGGGTCAACATTCGAAGAAGATGAGATTAGCTCAGGTATTGTCGTACAACTTTCGAGGTCAGTAATCGAAGACGGACACGCCAAAATAAACTCCACAATTCTAACCCGGGATTGGAGGAATAAATATATTGAGTACCTAAAGAATAGGAAGCTTCCATCGGATGCTAAGGAATCGAGAACTCCACGTACGAAGGTCGCATGGTTCACATTGGCCGAGGATGGAACACCGATAGATGTATGTTCCATGGTCCGTTGGTAGTATGCTTGGGTCCAGGAGATACAGACAACGTCCTACGGGAAATTCACGAAGGCACTTGCGAAAATCATTCTGGTACCGATTCATTGGTTCATAAGGTCATCAGAGCTGGATACTATTGGGTCGATATGGAAAAAGATACAAAAGAGCTTGTTCTAAAGTGTGACAAATGTCAAAGGTATGCGCCGCTGATACACCAACCCGGAGAGAAACTCCACTCAGTCTTATCCCCATAGCCGTTCATGAAATGGGGAATGGATATCGTCATCCCTCTACCATTGGCCCCAGGTAAAGCTAAATACATTTTGTTTATGACTGGCTATTTCTCTAAGTGGGTTGAAACACAGGCCTTCGAGAAAGTCAAAGAAAAAAAGCATAGAACTTCATCTGGGACCACATTATATGCCGATTCGGGATGCCTACCGAGATCGTCTACGACAATGGAAAGCAATTCGTCGGCAGCAAAGTGACAATGTTTCTCGAAGACCACAAAATAAAAAAGATCCTGTCAACGCCATATCATCCTAGTGGGAACGGACAAGCCGAATCGACAAACAAGAACATCATTCAAAATCTAAAGAAAATATTAACGGACACTAAAGGAATATGGAGAGAAATATTTCCAGAGGTCCTTTGGGCGTACAAAACAACATCAAAATCCAGTACGGGGGAAACGCCGTTCTCCCTAGTATATGGTGCCGAAGCTCTAGTCCTGGCCGAAGTCAGGGAACCTAGCTTTAGGTTTCAGGATGCAATGGAAGAGTCAAATCACGATGCTATGATTAAAAGCCTCGAGTTTCTAGATGAAAGGCGGAAGCCACCCTCGTTCGAATGGCCACTGATGCGTGGCTAGAATTCATGGTTTAACAAGTTATATGCCTTACATTTTATGTGCGTTAATGAAAAAATATACTTTTTATGTGCATAATGGAGTTTATTTCATGTGTAGGTGCATTGGAGATGGAAACCGAGCTAAATGGATGCATGAACGTCGAAAATATGCTCAAGAGTCGAAAAGGAGTGACCCGGGCTATAGCCGGGCGTTTTGGCCTTAAAGTCAGGCCAACCCGGGCGTTAGTGGGGCGTTTGGACCCTAAAGCCAGGGTCAGCCTGGCGTTAGTGGGGCGTTAGAGCCCTAAAGCCAGGTCTGCCCTGGCTTTAAAAAGGCGTTTGAGCCCAAACGCCTGGGCCACGAGGTCCGGTCAATTCCGAGTTTAAAGAGTTTTAAGTGTTTCCCGGTTGGAATAGAAGTTTCCTACATGTTTAGGGTTTATCTTAAACATATAAATAGACCCAAAAACACAACTTGAAGGAGAGGAAGCCATAGAAGAGAAGTCAAACATCGATTTGAACTTCTTTTATTCATTACTTTGTAGTTTAATTATGCAAGTTATTTTGGATTTGATTCTTATGAACGTGTTTAGCTAATTTCTTTAATCTAGGGTTTTGGTGGAGCCCATAGGGGGATGAACTTATTGTGTTATTAATATAGTTCTGATTGGTTGATTAATCTCTATTTGTTCAACTATGTTCTTGTTGTAGTTAATTGAATGGCCATCAATTAGCTGTTCCTATTTATTATGTATCTACTTGAGAGAGAGTGCATATTTAGGTAATTGTTTGAACAACACCACTCCCAGAGTATAGACGAAAGTCATAACCGAGGGTTTAGAGGTTGGATTAGAGATAACGATACTTCGGGTGCAATCTAAGTGAACTGTAATGCAATCTAGCTAGCGTAACTTGAGAGAGTGCGTCTAGTAAATTATCATAATTACTTGAGAGAGATTTATGGTAGATAGAGTGTTCATGATTGATAGAGACAACTAATCAAACTATAAGAAGTATCCGAGAAGGAAGTTCACTGACGGGGGAAACCATAACTTTAGACCTTTATTACAATTGTTTACACCTTATTGTAGTTAATCTTTAGTTTTAATATTTTCATTCAGTTGTAGTAGTTTAAACAACACCAAGTGACAGTTTAGTATTCTGACAGCTTGCTTAATACGTTAACTCCATGTGGGATCGACTTTTGACTGAATACCCCAGATTATATTTGCAACGCCCGTTTAGTCTTTTATTAGACATAGTTGAGCGTGATCAAATTTTGGCTCCGTTGCCGGGGAATTAACGGTATTATCAAGTGTAACTGTAGGTGTACATATTACTAGGTTTCAAGTTTGAATTTTTTTTTTTGTATTTGATTTTTATTTTCTTTATTTTAGTTGTATTTGTTAATTTGAAAAAAAAACATGGCATCATGGAATTATGAGAGTTTAGATGTTAGTAATTCTACTTTTGATCCTCGTTGTGCATATTATGAAGGAAACCACCCAGAGCAAAATTATCAAAATATTCCCGA
>MDKI01230759.1:0-25284 GCA_005239505.1 Nicotiana paniculata
ACTTCGTTGAGGTAAGATATTTGAACCTAAAACTTGTTTCCATGTGATTTTTGGACTGAAATAAGGTGAAATTAAGGGGAAAATAAGTGTGTAAATTGGGGGTTAGGGCTTGGAAAATTGGAGACTTTAATTGAGTAATTGAAGGGGGCAATTTTGGTTCGATTTTGATGTTCGTGGTATGTATAGAATCATGGGAGGATAAGGATTCCGATTTTGTGATTTTTATCAAATTCTGAGACATGGGCCCGGGGGTCGGGTTTGACCAATTTCGGGATTTGTGCCTAATTGTGATAATTTTCGAATGAGTTTCATCTCCCTAGCATAGTTTGATGTTATTAATCTGCTTTTGAATAGATTCAGAGCATTTGGGAGCCGATTCCAGGGGCAAGAGTATCGTAGAGTAGTTTTCGGGCCAGTTTGAGGTAAGTAATGACTCTAAATCTTGTCCTGAGGGTATGAAATCCCGGACTCAGTATTTTCTCACTATTTTGGTGTGACACACATGCTAGATGACGAGTGTGTGGCGTGCACTGATTGGGGATTTGGACTTGGTCCTTCCCATGGCAACTATTGAGTTGCGTATTTACTTTTAAATCATATGTTAAATCGTGTTTTCAGACTATTGTTATATTTGGGCTGTAAGCCATGTTTGGGGCGCTGTGCCGACCTATTTAGACCCCTTGGGGGATACTTTATGATATTCCTCACTATATTGATTATGATTTACACTCATTCATTCCATGTTAAACTATTTTCAAAACTCAGACTTATTTACACTATTTTGTGATGTGAATACTGTTTTGGGTCGAGTACCCCTTTTGTTGATAGCCTGAGTGGGTTTTTGTGAGTTTCTGACTGAGTGAGGCTGAGTGCCAACATTGTAAGGATATTATGGATCGGGATGCACGCCACAACATATTACATTGTTATAAGATGTGAGAGGCCGGAAGCCTGAGTGATTTATTCCACGAGATGGCTTGATTTTAGCGCTTGGGCAGTACGAGTCCCTCTAGAGTCTGCACACCCCCAGTGAGCGTAGGTACCTACTGAGTGTGAGTGCCGAGTGACGAGTGATTGGGCGGCATGAGTGACTGTGAGGTTGCCCGAGGGGCTGATACCGAGTGATGGTGAGGCATGCTGAGTGGCTGATTCTGAGGAATGTTATGACCGAGGGGCAATTTATGAAATATGCTTTTGGTCGAGAGGCTATTTATGATTACTATCATTTCTTTATTAAATTACCTTAATTTCTATGGAAATTTGTGAGAAGACACATTTCAAATGATATTTTACTGAGATTGACTTTTAAATGTTATAAGGCATCGTATCTGTGTTTTTCTGAAAGAAGGAGTTCATTCTCTATGAATTTATAACTGCTTTTATGTGTTTGTTGCCTTAGACATTATTTACTTTCATTACTACTAAGTTGGCGTACTCACATTACTCCCTGCACCCTCGTGTGCAGATACAGGTGCTGGTACCGAGCGCTAGTTTTCTTCCTTCTTGTGGAGCCGGAGTTGGGATTTCGAGGTAGCAGTTCAGCGGCCACAACTTTCTCTTTTCCCTTTTTCTTGTTTTTTATTTAGTTCCTCGTTCCGAGACTTGATGTATTATGACAGTATAGCTATTTGTACTACTCGTAGATGCTCATGACGTGTTGACTCCAGGTTTTGGGGGTTAGTACTTAGACTATTTATTTCGTTGGGTTTTGCTTAAAATTTGGAAATTTAAAATGCTTATGAGAAGTTGGAAACAAATTTTGGAAACTATGAAAATATTGTGTCAATATGTGATTGTTGGCTAGCCTAGTTCCATGATAGGCGCCATCACGGCCGGCTTAGGATTTGGGGTCGTGACAAGTTGGTATCAGAGCCTAGGTTACATAGGACTCAACGGTCATGAGCAGGTTTAGTAGAGTCTTGCAGATTGGTACGGATACGTCTGTACTTATCTTCGAGAGGCTACAAAACCCTTAGGAAAAATCTCATTTTCTTTAATTCTGTCGTGTCATTCTGTTGATTCTGGAAATCTAAACTTCTGTTATTTCATTCTCTCACAGATGGTGAGGACACGTGCTATCGATTAGGGTGACCAGACACCAGTTAGACCAGTGAGAGGTCGAGGCTGCGGTCGAGGCCGTAGTAGAGGTAGGGGACCATCCCGTGCAGTAGGCGGGGCAATACCAGAGGGTCCACCTACCATTTAGGATCAGGTCCTCACCGCAGATATTCCAGCGGGACCGACTCAGGCACCGTCAGTGCCCATTGTTATTCCGGGTCTTCAGGAGACCCTGGCTCAGATCTTGACAATATGTACTAGCCTTGCCTAGGCAGTTGCTGTATCTATTACTGCTGCTACTTCTCAGGCCGGGGGAGGCACTCAAACTCCAGTTGCCCGGACACCTGAGCAGGTTACTCAGGGCCTTCAGACACCGGGGGCAATTCTAGCCCAGTCGGTTGCTCCAGTTCACGACTTCGTGGTTCCATCTATGCTAGATGATGAGTAGCGTAGGCTGGAGAGATTTAGTAGACTTCATCCTCCGACATTCAGTGGGGCTGAGGGCGAGGATGCCCAGGGTTTTCTGGACAAGTGTTAGAGGGTGCTTTGTACTGTAGGGATTTCGGAGACTAGTGGGGTCTCATTTGCCAATTTTCAACTTTCTGGGGTTGCTTTTACTTGGTGGGAGTCTTTCGAGAGGCGTAGGACTGTTGGTGCAGCACCCCTCACCTGGCAGCAGTTCTCCACTATCTTCTTGGAGAAGTATGTTCCCCAGTCTCACAGGGAGGAGCAACGCAGGCAGTTTGAGCAGCTGTGTCGGGGGGAGCTATCAGTGACGCAGTATGAGATGCGGTTTTCAGAGTTGGTTCGTCATGCCACCGAGTTGGTTCCTACTGAGAGAGAGAGGATTAGGAAGTTCATGGATGTCCTCACTTATCAGCTCCGTATGATAACCAGAGAGAGAGTTTCAAGTGCTACTTTCAAGCAGGTTGTTGATGCGGCTTGAGATATCAAGTCAGTTCGCCGCTAGGAGCGAGAGGAGAGGGAGGCCAAGAGGCCTCGTGGATCTGGTAGTTTTAGCGGTGCTCCTTCCAAAGGGAAGTTTCAGCATGGTAGAGGTCGTTCATTCAGGCCTCCTCAGCCAGTCCGCGCAGCCTATAGTTGTGCATCTTCGGGGCATGGTCCCGCAGTTCTCAGTAGGGCTGTTCTTTATTCAGTGCCCTTCCAACCCAAAGCGCAGCTCGAGCACCATCAGTTCAGGTTTCCTCTATGCATGGTTCTTCTAGTGGCTATTCTAGTGCCAGAGATTTCTTTCAGTCCTCATCTCTAGCTCCAGGGAGTTGTTTCGAGTGCGGAGAGTTTGGGCACGTGTGGAGGCAGTGCCCCCATTGTTTTGGTGGTTCTTCTATGCAGAGGGGCCAGCCCTCGACTTCAGCCCCAATCACTTCACCACCCGCCAGACAGCTAGGGGTGGGAGTCAGGAAACAAGAGGCCGCCCAAGAGGGGAATGTCGATTAGGTGGAGGTTAGGCTCGTATCTATGCACTCCCAGCCAGGACAGATGTTATGGCGTCTGATGCAGTGATCACAAGTATTATCTCAGTCTGTCATTGAGATGCTTTGGTCTTATTTGACCCTGGTTCCACACATTCTTGTGTTTCGTCATATTTTGCCCATTTTCTGGATATTCCCCGTGAGTCTTTAATTACGTCTGTTCATGTGTCGACTCCGGTGGGTGATACTATTGTTTTGGACCGTGTGTATCGGTTGTGTGTGGTATCTATTGGGGGTCTGGAGACCCGGGTGGACCTATTGTTACTCAACATAGTTGATTTGGATGTGATATTGGGCATGGATTGGCTATCTCCGTTTCATGATGTTCTTGATTGTCACGCTAAGACCGTGACTTTGGCTATGCCTGGAGTTCAGAGAGTTGAGTGGAGAGGTTCTTCTGAGTATGTGCCTAGCAGGGTGATTTCTTACCTGAAGGCTCAGCGTATGATTGAAAGGGGGTGTTTATCGTATTTGGCTTTTGTGAGGGATGTCAGTGGTGAGACTCCCGCTATTGATTCGGTTCCTGTGGTTCGTGATTTTCTGGACGTGTTTCATACAGACCTGCCAGGCATGCCATCTGACAGGGACATTGATTTTGATATTGACCTGGTACCAGGCACTCAACCTATTTCTATTCCATCTTATCGTATGGCACCAGTAGAGTTGAGGAATTAAAGGAGCAGTTTCAGGAACTCCTAGATAAGGGGTTCATTTGGCCTAGTGTATCACCTTGGGGTGCACCGGTGTTATTTGTGAAGAAGAAGAAGAAGGATGGTTCTATGAGTATGTGTATTGATTATCGGCAGCTGAACAAGGTTACAGCAAAGAACCGGTATCCCTTGCCTCATATAGACAACTTGTTTGATCAGTTGCAGGGTGCCAGGGTATTTTCCAAGATTGACTTGCGTTCTGGCTATCATCAGTTGAAGATTCGGGAACCCGACATCCCAAAGGCTGCCTTCAGGACTAGATATGGTCATTATGAGTTTCTGGTTATGTCATTTAGGCTGGCCAATGCCCCAACGACCTTTATGCACTTGATGCACAGTGTGTTCCTGCCTTATCTTGACTCCTTCATCATCGTGTTTATTGACGATATCTTGGTATATTCCCGATCTCAGGAGGATCATGAGCAACATTTGAGGATTGTGCTTCATACTCTGAGGGAGAAGAGGTTTTATGCAAAAATTTTGAAGTGTGAGTTCTGGGTTGATTTAGTGACATTCTTGGTCCATGTGGTGTCTTGTGATGGGATCAAGGTAGATCCGAAGAAGGTGGATGTGGTGCAGAGTTGGCCTAGACCGTCATCAGCTACCGAGATTCGCAGTTTCCTTGGTTTCGCAGGGTACTATCGCCGTTTTGAAGAGGGATTCTCATCTATTGCAACACCTATGACTAGACTAACCCAGAAGGGTGCTCCGTTCAGGTGGGAGGAGGAGTGTGAGGAGAGCTTTCAGAAGCTCAAGTCAGCTTTGACTATAGCTCTGGTGTTGGTTTTGCCCACGGGTTCAAGTTCTTATACAGTTTACTGTGATGCCTCGAGGGTTAGCCTTGGAGCGGTATTGATGCAGGACGGTAGGGTGATTGCCTACACTTCCAGACAATTAAAAGTGCACGAGAAGAATTATCCAGTGCATGATCTTGAGCTAGCAGCCATTGTCCGCGTCTTGAAGATTTGGCGCCATTATTCGTATGGAGTACATTGTGAGATTTTCACTGATCACCGTAGTTTGCAGCATTTGCTTAAGCAGAAGGATCTAAATTTGCGTCAGAGGAGATGGTTGGAGCTTCTCAAGGATTATGACCTCACTATTCTATATCATCCGTGGAAGGTCAATGTAGTGGTTGATGCCCTGAGTCGCAGAGCAGAGAGTTTGGGGAGTCTATCCTACCTACCAGCAACAGAGAGACCTTTAGCACTTGATGTTCAGGCTTTAGCGGGTCAGTTGGTGAGATTGGATCTATCAGAGCCCCCACGAGTATTGGCTTGTATAGCCTCCAAGTCTTCTCTTTATGATCAGATTAGATCACGCTAGTATGATGATCCACACTTGCTTGTCCTTCAGGACATGGTGCGTTAAGGTGATGCTAGGGATGTGGTTATTGGTGATGATGGGGTCATGAGGATGCAGGGACAGATTTGCGTGCCCAATGTGGATGGGCTCCGAGAGTTGATTCTAGCAGAGGCCCATAGTTCGCGGTATTCCATCCACCCGGGTGCCGCGAAGATGTATCAAGATCTGAGATAACATTATTGGTGGAGGTGGATAAAGATGGATATTGTTGAGTTCGTGGCTCGGTGTCTCAACTGTCAGCAGGTTAAGTATGAGCACCAGAGACGGGGTGGATTGCATTAGAGGTTAGATATTCCAGAGTGGAAGTGGGAGCGTATCACCATGGACTTTGTATTTGGGTTTCCACGGACTTCGAGGAGGTTTGATGTTATATGGGTTATTGTGGATCGGCTGACCAAGTCTGCGCACATCATTCCTGTTGGTACTACTTATTCTTCAGAGCGCTTAGCTGAGATTTATATCAGGGAGATTGTTCAATTGCATGGGGTTCCAGTTTCTATCATTTCCAACAAAGGTACCCAGTTCACATCTCAGTTGGCCGTGCAGAGGGAGTTAGGTACTTAGGTTAAGTTGAGGACATCGTTTCATCCTCAGACCGACGGGTAGTCGGAACGCATAATTCAGATTTTAGAGGACATGTTGCATGCCTGTGTCATTGATTTCGGGGTTCATGGGACCAGTTTCTACCGTTTGCGGAGTTTGCATATAATAATAGTTATCAGTCGAGTATCCAGATGGCTCCGTGTAAGGCTTTATATGGTAGGAGGTGTAGATCTTCGGTTGGTTGGTTTTAGCCGGGCGAGGCTAGGCTATTGGGCACAGACTTGGTTCAGGATGCGCTGGATAAGGTGAAGTTGATTCAGGAGTAGCTTCGCATGGTGCAGTCTAGGAAGAAGAGTTATTCGAACCGGAAGGTCCGGGATGTGCCTTTCATGGAGGGAGAGAAGGTACTGCTGAAGGTGTCACCCATGAAGGGTGTTATGAGGTTTAGGAAGAGGGGAAAGATGAGTCCCCAATTCATTAGGCCATTTGAGGTGCTTCGGAGGATTGGAGAGGTGGCTTATAGACTTGCCTTGCCACCCAGCTTATCGAGTATTCATCCGGTATTCCATGTTTTGATACTTCGGAAGTATGTTAGTGACCCGTCTCATGTTTTGGACTTCACCATGGTTCAGCTCGAGGGTGATATGTCATATGAGGTGGAGCCAGTGGCTATTTTGGGTCGTCAGGTCAGGAGGTTGAGATCTAAGGATATAGCTTTAGTGAAGGTTCAATGGAGGGGGCAGCCAGTAGAGGAGGCCACTTGGGAGACCGAGCAGGAGATGCGAAGCAGATATCCCCACTTATTTGAGACTCCAGGTATGTTTCTAAACCCGTTCAAGGACGAACATTTGTTTAAGAGGGGGGGAATGAAACGACCCGGTCGGTCGTTCTGTGAGATTAACCCCGTTTCCCCTATTTCAGACTTGTTATGTGCTATTTAACATAATTATGATGTGTTGGGTCGGTTGGTTCGGGTTCATAGTGGTCGCAGTGAGAACTGAGACACTTAGTCTCTTAAATTGGCTTAATAGTTGAGAAAGTCAACTGGGAGTTGACTTATTGGTAAACGACCTCGGAATGTAGATTTTATGGCTAGGATATCTTTGTTAGGTGATTTGGGACATAGGAGTGTGTTTGAAATGTGGTTTTGATGGCCGGGGTAGAATTAGGCTTGAATTGGCAAAATTGAGTTTTTGGCGACTTCCAGTCGGTAGTGGAAAATTAGCTATCGGGGTCGGAATGGAATTCCGAAAGTTGGGACAGGTTCGTAGTGTCAATTTGGAGGTGTTTGCAAATTTTCAGGTCATTCGGATGTGTTTTGGTTGGTTTCGACATCGTTGGTGATTTCAGAAGTTTTAGGAATCTTAGGCTTGAATCATGGGTTGAATTGGAGTTTCGATGTTATTTTGGGTGTTCCAGGAATTCGATTAAGTTCGGGTAATCATTTATGACTTGGTTGTATTTTTGGTTGGGGCCCCGAGGGGCTCGGGTTGATTTCGGATGGCCCTCGGGGACTTTGAAGTGGGAAAAATGTAGCTGAACTGCTGCTGGTGTTGCCCCTCTAGAGTGGCCGCACCTGCGGATGGTTGAGCACATGTGCGAGAGCTGCAGGTTCGAGAAAGGGGCGCAGGTGCGGATTCTGGTAGGCTGGAGGAGTTCCGCAGGTGCGAGGGTTTTACTGCACCTGCGAAGCCGCGGATGCGAACTTTGAGCGCAGGTGCGGAGGTTTCCGTTTTGAGTGGAGTCCGCAGGTACGCACCTGGGACCGCATGTGCGGGTCCGCACGTGCGCGTAAATGACCACAGGTGCGCGACCTCTAGACAGGAGGGTATTAATACCAGCCTTCGCGATTTTGATCCATTTCTTCAATATTTTCATCTGGGATTAAGCTTTGGGAGAGGGTTTTGAAGGAGGAAATCAAGAGGACCTCGTTTCCATGTGATTTTTGGACTGAAATAAGGTGAAAGTAAGGGAATAATTAGTGTGTAAGTTGGGGGTTAGGGCTTGGAAAATTGGAGACTTTAATTGAGTAATTGAAGGGGGAAATTGTGGTTCGATTTTGATGTTCTTGGTATGTATAGAATCGTGGGAGATTCTGATTTTGTGATTTTTATCGAATTTCGAGACATGGTCCCAGGGGTCGGGTTTGCCCAATTTCGGGATTTGTGCCTAATTGTGATAATTTTCGAATGGGTTTCGTGTCCCTAGCATATTTTGATGTTATTAATCTGGTTTTGAATAGATTCGGAGCATTTGGGAGCCGATTCGAGGGGCAAGAGTATCGCGGAGTAGTTTTCGTGCCGGTTTGAGGTAAGTAATGACTGTAAATCTTGTCCTGAGGGATGAAACCCCGGACTCAGTATTTTCTCACTATTTTGGTATGACACACATGCTGGATGACGAGTGTGTGGCGTGCACTGATTGGGGATTTGGACTTGGTCCTTCCCGTGGAAACTATTGAGTTGCGTATTTACTTTTAAATCATATGTTAAATCGTGTTTTCAGACTATTGTTATATTTGGGTTGTAGGTCATGTTTGGGGCCTTGTGCGGACCTGTTTAGACCCTTTGGGGGCTATTTTTTTATATTCGTCACTATGTTGATTATGATTTACATTCACTCATTCCATGTTAAACTATTTTCGGATCTCTGACTTGTTTATACTATTTTGTGATGTAAATACCGTTTTGGGTCGACTACCCCTTTTGTTGATAGCCCGAGTGGCTTTTTGAGAGTTTCTGACTGAGTGAGGCCGAGTGCCAACATTGCGAGGATATTATGGATCGGGATGCACGCTGCAACATGTTACATTGTTATGATATGTGAGAGGCGGAGAGCCTGAGTTATTTATGCCACGAGATGGCTTGATATTAGCGCTTGGGCTGTGGGAGCCCCTCCGGAGTCTGTACACCCCCAACGATCGCATGTACCTACTGAGTGTGAGTGCTGAGTGCGAGTGCCGAGTGCCGAGTGACGAGTGATTGGGAGGCATGAGTGACTGTGAGGTTGCTTGAGGGGCTGATACCGAGTGATGGTGAGGCATGCTGAGTGGCTGATTCTGAGGGATGTTATGCCCGAGGGGCGATTTATGAAATATGCTTTTGGCCGAGAGGCTATTTATGATTACTATCATTTCTATATTAAATTACCTTGATTTCTATGGAAATTTGTGAGAAGGCACACTTCAAATGATATTTTACTGAGATTGACTTTTAAATGTTATAAGGCATCGTATCTGGGTTTTTTTGAAAGAAGGAGTTCATTCTCTGTGTATTTATGACTGTTTTACGTGTTTCATTGTCTTAGACATTATTTACTTTCATTACTACTGCGTTGGCGAAGTTAGATTACTCCCTGCACCCCTATGTGCAGATACAGGTGCTGGTACCGAGTGCTAGTTTTCTTCATTCTTGTGGAGCTGGAGTTGGGATTTTGAGGTAGCTGTTCAGCGCCCACAACTTTCACTTTTCCCTTTTCTTGTTTTGTATTTAGTTCCTCGTTCCGAGACTCGATGTATTATGACAGTAGAGCTATTTGTACTACTCATAGATGCTCATGACGTGTTGACTCCAGGTTTTGGGGATAGTATTTAGACTATTTATTTCGTTGGGTTTTGCTTAAAATTTGGAAATTTAAAATGCTTATGAGATGTTGAAAACAAATTTTGGAATTATGAAAATATTGTGTCAATATGTGATTGTTGGCTAGCCTAGTTCCATGATAGGCGTCATCACTGCCGGCTTAGGATTTGGAGTCGTGACACTGAGATACGGCTGGTGCCATGGGGAATGCGCCAATCTGGGCCATACTCTCCATAAGGCCCACTAATCGGACCAAGGCATCCTGAAGTACCGGGTGGCGATAAACTCCTCTGGGACTTGAGCTGGTCCTGCAGGAATAGTCTGAGCTGGAACCTCCTCGTTAAACTCTACCTGAGGCTCCGCAGCTGGAGTTGTTGCTCGGCCCTCTTGACTGAGCCCTGCCCCTGCCTCGACCTCTAGCATGGCCTCGGCCTCTGCCCCTTGTAGGAGTTGCTGCTGGAGGATCCGACTGCTGATCAATGAAAGAAGCGGTACGTGTCTTTGCCATCTGCGAGAGAATAAGAGTAGAAGAGTTCAATCAGTATTGAGATAAAAAGAATCGCAGGACAAAGTTGAATAAAAGTGAACTTGTTCTTAACTTTATATCCTTTGGGAGATAAGTACAAACGTCTCTGTACCGATCCTCAGACTCTACCAAGCTTGTCCATGAATTGTGAGACCTAAGCAACCTAGTGCTCTGATACCAACTTGTCATGCCCCGAATTCCTACCTTCGGGACCGTGATGACGCCTAACGTTGCATTTGCTAGGTAAGCTAACATTACTGATTTACAACATAAAAACATTTAAAACTTACGGAGATCCACTACATTTCAACACATGGAACTTTAACAAAGAAACGAAATTTGCATTATACCATTGCGCATACGGTATCTACATGTCTAACCACCCATGATCTGGAGTCACAACTCACGGACTACTAAAAAATTTACTACAAGTATTTGGCTGTAAGAAGAATGTATAACTGTTTTTGAACTAAAGGAAACTATAAATAAGCATATAGGAGGGGACTCCAGAAATCTGCGGACGTCGACAAATCTACCTCGGGTCTCCTGCGTAGAAGTCAGTTATGATCTCAGAATCAGCTCGGACCAATACCTAGATCTGCGTAGAGAGTGCAGTATCAGTACAACCGACCCCATGTACTGGTAAGTGTCGATCCTAACATCGGTGAAGTACGGACAAGGCTAGGACAAGATACACACATATAACCTGAACAGTATAATCATGCTAAAGGCAACAACATTAATAAAGCAATAAAGCAGAAATAATAGGAAGGGGACATGCGGTGGGGAAATTACAATATAAGGAGTGAGAATAATGAAAATACAAAATTCAAACAATAATCCTTAAATGAATTAGGCAATTAAAACAGCAAGGAAAAACTGCACGGCATCACCCTTCGTGATTTTACTCTCAACCCCACCAAAAAAATAAATAGAACGACACGACATCACCCTTAGTGCATTAAACCTCTCATAATATACACAACATCACCCTTCGTGATTTATCACTCACAAATCATGGCACGATATCTCCCTTCGTGCATTAACACTCATAAAACCTGGCAAGACATCACCCTTCGTGCTTTACACTCTTCCTCACAATATAAATAATGCATGCACGACATCACCCTTCGTACTTTACACTCCTCCTCACAAGTCACAGGATCAATAACAACGGATAAATAGAAGTTTCAAAAAGAATCCAATACTTTATCAATATTCAGAAGTTAGCAACTCTCAGTAAATCCAGATATAAGTCACCAACATCTTTAATAACAACACTAAGCATGGATAGTATGAGTAAAGATTGCAAGATTCACAAAAGATAGAATTTCACTCGCATGCTATGACTCAAAAACAAAGCATAGATTCTCGTCACCTCACATAAACATCGTATGCAACAACCAAACACTTATCAAATAAACACATAATACCTATTCCCTCAAGCCAAAGTTAGACACGACACTTACCTCGATTCGTAGGCCACTTACTGCTCAAGCACATTTTACGCTTTTCCCTTAGAATTTACCTCCAACCCACTCGTATCTAGTCACAAATATCTTAATACCATCAATTATCGCTAAAGGAATCAACTTTAATGAATAACTACAGATTTTCCAAATTTTTCCAAAAACAAAAGTCAAAAACCGACCCCGGGCCTGCTTGGTCCAAACTCGAGGTTCGGACCAAAATTCGTTTACCTATTCACCCCGAGCCCGAATATATAATTAGTTCCAGAATCTGACCCCAAATCGAGGTCTAAATTCCCAAATTTACAAAATCCCCAATTCTCCTAAAATCCCTAATTTCTACCCTTAAAGAATAAGATTTAAGGCTATAAATCTAATGGGTGTTGATGAAAATTGAAGGAAATGAGTTGAAGAACACGTACCTATGATTTGATGTTGAATTCCCACTTCAAAAATCACCCAAGGTTGAGATCTAGTAAAGAAAATATGAAATTTTGAACAAATCCCGCCTTTGGAGTCTGTTTTAAAACACTGGACAGGCCTTCATCGCGTTCGCGAGAGGCCTGTCGCGATCGCGATGCACATCGGCCTAAGACCTTCGCATTTGTGAGTCTATCTACGTGTTCGTGTAAGGCAGTTCCTCCCAAGCCTTCGCATTTGCGGCCCAATGGACGCGTTCACATAGAAAAGCATGACCCCGTCCCCCAGGTCCCTTAACCTATCGCGTTCGCGGGAGACTGATCATGTTTGCAAAGGGAATCAGCCCATTGCTTCGCATTCGCGACCCGTCCTTCGTGTTCATGAAGGAGAAAATTCCTCCCAGCCTAGTTTACACTTCGCGATTGCGAAGCACAAATCACCTGTGCACTAGAAACATCAGAACAACAAAAATGTCTAAGTCCGAAACACCCTGTAGCCTTTCCGAAACTCACCCGAGCCCTCGGGGCTCCAAACCGAACATGCACACAAGTCTAAAAATATCATATGGACTTGCTCGTGCGATCAAATTGCCAAAATAACACCTAAAACTACGGATTTAGCATCAAAATCTATAAAATTCTCAAGAACACTTAAAGTTACTATTTTCTCAACCGAAGGTCCGAATCACGTCATATAAACTCCGTTTCTCACAAAATTTCACAGACATAGCTATATCATAACGAACCTGTAACGGGATCCGGAACCAAAATACAGGCCCGATACCATCAAAATCAAGCATTAAGCGCATACTTTAAAACCAAAGATTTTTCTGAAATTCAATTTTTGTCAAAAAATTCATTTCTCAGGCTATGGATCTCGGAATTCGATTCCGGACATATGCCCGGATCCCATATTTTATTATGGACCCATCGGGACCGTCAGAATACGGTTCTGGGTCCGGATCCGCTTACACAAAATGTTGACCAAAGTCAACTAAAAATCACTTTTAAATTCTAAAAATTATTATTTCTTCTATTTTCCACATAAAGACTTTTCGGAATTACGCCCGGATTGTACACACAAATTGAGGAGGATAAATAATATTTTTAAGGCTAACGAGCACGGAATAAAGTCCTAAAACACAAGATGACCCCTTGGGTCATCACAGTTATTCATCGTACTGGAGCAGGGTGAATGAAATTAAGGCTAGTATATGAGGTTTTGTTGTGATAAGAATGTGCCGCCAAGACTTAAGGGCTCTACACAATGGTGGTTAGACCGATTATGTTGTATGAGACTGAATGTTGGTCCGTCAATAAGTCTCATGTCTAGAAGATGAAAGTAGCTGAAATAGGGATACTGAGATGGATGTGTGGGCATACCAGGAAAGGCAATATTAGGAATGAAGCCATAAGGGACAAGATGGGAGCGGCCTCTATGGAGGACAAGTTACAGGAATCGAGTTTGAGATGGTCCGAGCATGTGAAGAGGAGAGACATAGATGTCCCAATCAGGAGGTGTGAGAGGTGACCATAGTGGGTCCGAGAAATAGGGGTAGACCAAATAAGAATTGGGAGAGGTGATTAGGCATGACATGACATTTCTTCAACTTACAGAGGACATGACCCATGACAAGGAGATGTGGAGGTCGAGCATTGGGGTTGAAGGTTGACAGGTAAAATAAATTTCTCCGAGGCGTATCAATCGTATTAGTAATATTTCTTATTCATGTTTCTTTATTATTACATGTTGTGTCATTCGCTTCCGTTACCGTATTATATTTTTATTACTATTGTTGTTGCTTTATTTTCACTATTCCTTGAGCCTAGGGTCTATCAGAAATAAGCCTCTCTATCTTTACAAGATATGAGTAAGATCTGAAAATATACTACCCTCCCCAGATCTACTTATGAGATTACATTGGATATTTTATTATTGTTGTTGTTATAGAAAAGTTGTAACAATTTATTAAGTAACAACACCAATGATGCATTTTGCTATGGATTTGCATAACGCCAGCAACCAAGACAAAGTTAAAGTTGCAATATAATATTAATAATAATAATTTAAATGAATAAAGGCAAAGATTCAAATTTGCTTGTGAACTATGCAAAATAATGTAGTTATACCCTCAGTTAATAGTTAGGTCGACAAGCGCAAAATCGTGGTAAAAATTTAAAGTCCGGGCTTGTCAAACATAATATAAAAAATATCTTACTCACAGAGACTTGAATAATTATCAACAAATATTTTCTTGGCTAAGTGAAAATATTAATTTCAAGTATGTTTTCTTAAAGTTCTAAAATAAGAATTTAAAGTGATCTAAAGTTCTAAACTAATATTGAAGAGATTTACTAGTAGAAGACATGAAACTTGACTTGAGATGATTAATTCAAATTTTATTCCTTGAATTGATACATATTGTTGATCACAAATATTAATTACTTCTTTCAAATTGTAATGAAACAATAAAAGAAGAAGAATATTGAAGATAAAAGTAGAGAGAAAATTCTAATTGATTTTTGGGATGATTTATAATGGAATAGGACCTCTCTACTTATAGGGAAAAAATGACTTACACCAAGTAACAAACCCTAAATCTCTCTAAAATATAAACATTTACCTTAAATATAATTCTATGTATAACACTCCCCCTTGAATGTCTATCTAACCGATAATGTGCCTCGTTAGAACTTTAACTAAAATAAAATCTAGTAGAAAAAAATTCTAGAGAAGGAAAAATATTACACTTGTTTAGAAATACTCCTTTCGATTGCCTCATTAAAAACTTACAAGGAAAACCTAGCGGGACAAAATCTTGTAAGAGAAAAAGAGTACAACGCGTATTAACTTCCCATGATGAGAGCATCAATTTACATACTTGAGCTTTTGCATCCCAATCTTGTACGCTAGCTTCTTGAAGGTTCGCGTCGGTAAAGATTCGGTGAACAATTAGCCATATTATCACTTGAACGAATCTGTTGCACATTGATACACCATTCTTTTAAGGGTCATGTGTGAAAAATAACTTTGGTAAAATGTGCATTGTCTTATCTCCTTTTATGAATCTTTCCTTCAATTGGGCTATGCATGCTGCATTTTATTCATACAAAATCGTGGGTAGTTTATCACACTTTAAATAATATTTTTTCTCGAATAAGATGTATTATAGACCTCAACCATACACATTCTCGACTTGCTTCATGAATAGCAATTATCTCAGCATGATTAGATGAAGTAGTCACATTGCTTAGTCGATCGCCAAAATATGGCAGTGCATCCACATGTAAACACATAGCATGTTCGAGATCGAGCCTTGTGTGGGTTGGACAAATACCCAGCATCGGCATAACCAACAAGATTGGGATTGCAATAGTTACCATAAAATAAGCCCATATCAGTAGTCCCTTTTAGATACCGCAATATGTGTTTGATTCCATTCCAATGTAACAAGGAGCAGAACTATATTTTGCTAAGACATTAACTGAAAAAGTTATGTCGGGCCTTGTAGTATTATCAAGCTACATTACTGCACCAATTACACTAAGATATGGTACTCCAGGACCAAGAATCTCTTCATTATTTTCTTTAAGTAGGAACAGATGGTTATTCACATCAAGTGATCGAACAACCATCAGAGTACTTAATGAATGTGCGTCATCCATGTAAAAACGTTTCAATACCTTTTACGTGTAAGCATATTGATGAACAAAAATCACGAGTGCCAAATGTTTAATTGCAAACCGAGAAATAATTGTGTCTTTCTGAGATCTTTCATCTTGAATTCCTCTTTAAATACAATTACTGTTTGGAGTTCTATTGGAGTTCTTATAAGGTTTATGTCATCAACATATACAACAAGTACAATAAATTCTGATATTGTTTTTTTTATAAAAACATATAGACAAATAGCATCATTTATATAACCTTCCTTTAATAAATATTCACTAAGTGGATTATACCACATTCGTCCTGCTTGCTTTAGACCATCAAAGATCTTTGCAATTTGATTGAAAATATTTTTTGGGACTTTGAATTATGTGCGTCAGGCATTTTAAATCCTTCGAAATTTTTTCATGTATATATCATTATTAAGTGAGCCATAAAGGCAAGCACATCCATTAAATGTATGTCAAGATTTTATGGACAACAAAACTAATGAGATAACGAAAAGTTATTGAATCCATAACGGGTGAATATGTCTCTTCATAATCGACACCAAGACTTTGTGAAAATCCTTGTGCAAGCGTGCATTATATCTTTTTAACTCATTTTTCTCATTTCTCTTACGTACAAAGACCCATTTATATCCAATATGCTTAACAACATTAGGTGTTTGGACTATATGTCCAAAAAATTTTACGTTTTGCAAGTGAATCCAACTCTGATTGGATTGCTTCTTGCCATTTTGGCCAATCACGTCTTTGTTGACATTATCCAACAGATTGAGTTTCAAGTTCCTACTATCTTTCATAATGTTAGATGCAACATTGTATGCAATACATAATCCACCACTATATCCAATCAATTCAAATTTGTCTCAATATCGATTGGGTTTATTAATAGTTCCTTATTTTCTTGAGTCTCAGGCTCAGTAATTTCCTCATGAATCTCAGGATTGGTTAAATCGTGGTTTTCTTCATGAGACTCTTTCTTAGTGTCATATTGATCATTTATTTTTCTTTTTCTAGGATTTCGATCCTTAGAACCCAATGGTCTGCCACGCTTTAGGCGTGCTTTTGGCTCATTAGCTATGACACTAGAAGTTTGTTCAAAAGGGACATCAATACGGATTGGAACATTCCTAGCAGTGATATGTGATTTTGTTATTCTTTTCAGATCCGTAAATGCATCTGGCATTTGATTTGCTATTTTGTGCAAATGGATAATCTTTTGTACCTCTTTTCACAAATAAAGGCACATGGATCAAGATGAGACAATGATGGATTTTTCCATAAAATTTCTCGTTTGGTTTCACCAATTCTCCCCCTAATTTTGGGAAAAATACCCCATCGAATCGACAATCTGTAAATCGACCAGTGAACAATTCTCCCGTTAATGTTTCGAGGTAGCGAATAATGGAGGGAGATTCAAACCCAACATATATTCCTAACTTTCTTTGGGGACGATGCGATATGGCTGTGCTACAAACACATATATTGCGCATCTAAAAATTCTTAAATGGGAGATATTAAGTTCATGACCCAAAATTAATTGCAACGGTGAATATTTATGATAATTTTTCGGTCTGAGACGAACTAACATTGCTGCATGCAAAATGGCATGATCCAAATCGAAGTGGGTAACCTCATTTTCATGAGTAACAGTCTTATTATCAATTGCATACGTTTAATAAAAGACTCAGCAAGGCCATTTTGAGTGTGAACATGAGCTACAAGATGTTTCAATTTTATCCCAATTGATAAGCAATAATCAGTAAATGCTTGGGATAAAAACTCAACAATATTATCAAGTCTAACAGACTAAATTGGATTATCGAGAAATTTTGCCCGTATCGGATTATTTGTGCAATTAATTTTGTAAATGTCAGGTTGCAAGATGACAGTAGGCATACATGAGACCATCTAGAAGATGCATCTATTAAAATCATAAAATATCTAAATGACCCACTAGGTGGGTGAATAGGTCCAAAAATATCCCCTTGTATACATTCCAAAAACCCAAGGGACCCAATCCCAATCTTTGTTAGTGATGGTATAATAATAAACTTGTCTTGATAACAATAAGTGCAAGAAAATTCATTATTTAAAAGAATCTTTAAATTCTTTAATGGATTCCCATTTGAGTTTTTTATAATTCGTCTCATCATAATTGATCCAGGATGTCCCAATCGATTATGCCAAAGTACAAAAATATTGAATTAGTAACCTTTTTGTTTACGATAGAATCTGCCTCAATTGCACTCATTCTTGTCCAATACAGGACACAGGACAAAGATGGAAAATTCTCAATAACCCTTTTATGTTCAGAGACATTCTTGTTAACGATGATATATTCAATGGACTTGGAGGAAAAAATTGCATTATCTATGATAGTGGTGTTCCCCTAGGCAGCGTTATAGTAGCTCTTCCAGAGACTTTAATTAGATTACTACTGCCAGAAATTGTAGTAGCATCTACCTTATACATACTTAAATGAGAAAAATATTTCTTCTCTTTGAATATCATATGTGTCGTACATGAATCAATTAAATAAATATTTTTACAATTGGACTTTGATCCGTGTTTACTTTGAGAGATATCCATATTTTCTTCCCATGCTTTGAAAAAAAATATACGAATAAACATTAGTATTTTCAAAGAAAAGGAAAGAAAACAAAGTTAAACCAATGATTCAATAATAACCTTATAATGCAATTTCGAGCAAACTCTCATTATGATACAAATCATTTCGTAGCTAAAAATACAATAGTACTTTATTTACACTTATCACTTTCTCAAAAGTTTCCACCATGCTAATAGTAGAAATAATACTTTCTCTTTCAAAGTGAATCACCAACTATAAAAAGCATTTTAATCGTAGTGATTAATTTTCTTTCTCCTCTGCTAATAGTAAGAAAGTAATATTTTCACTTTCAAAGTTAGCTCAAATTCAAATGAACTGTAAAAGCAAGACAGTCAATGATTAACTTGGTGTAGTAATAAAGAAATGAATTGACGTTTCATTCAAATCCTATAAATCGGCAATTAGGCACTAATAACGTGATTCGCTTGCTAAGATACTCGCATTAATTTGGTGTCATTCTCTAATTACGTGAAATCTTTCAATGTTAATCCTTTTTTTTTCAACTCAAGTAACTAAATATTCTTTTCACATCACAACGTTACTTTAATAAAGAATATGTTAAACCTTGAAAACCAAGCAAACTGAAACATTGTTTAAAATGAATATTATAACTATATTTAATAAAAACAAACAAACACTATTCCATGAAATAAATAATACTAATTGATACTGATAACTATTACTCATGTAAAGAACTCTAATTACATGATGTTTATTCGCAAGCTACTACGAATAGGCAAAAATAAAAAAATAAAAAAATAAAAACCAAACTACCTAATCTTCACTAATCACGGATCCATCACCGATCAAGTGATTTTTTTCCATCAGGGTGCTCAAAGAAGTCTGTCACATCCAAGTGGGCGATGTCAAATTCATTGTCAGAGACAAAATTAGCTTCAGGACTTTTATTCTTTAAAGATGCTTGATAAATCTCAACCAAATATTTTAGTGTACGACAAATCTTTGCCCAATATCCTTTTCCACCGTAACAATATCATTCAGTTTCTGAATCCTTTACTTTTGGCTTCTCATCTTTTCCTTTTAACTTTTGGTGGTTATTTTTCTTTGGGGGATGATTAACACCAGGAAAATTTCTTCCTTGGCCACAGACACGACCATAAACAGGGCCACGATCTTTTCCACGCTTAGCATAATGAGAATACACCTCATCTACTTCAAGCAATGGTGTAGACCCAGTGGGTCGATTATTGTGATTTCTCATGAGCAAGCCATTATTTCGTTCAGCCACAAGGAGGAGAGAAATCAACTCAGAGTACTTCTTGAAACCTTTCTCTCTGTACTGCTGTTGCAGGACCATATTAGAAGGCATGATGTCACGACCCAATTTCATAATAGGCCGTGATGACGCCCAACATCGATGCTAGGCAAGCTAACACTGATCAAACTAATGATTTCCACTGTTAATATATTTGCTAAGTGAATACATCCCACATTTGATAAATTTTTTAGAATTTCACCGTTATAGAGTAATTTAAACAAAAACAATAGAGTGAGAATCAGAATCATAACAATAAATCCAAAACCATCAGTCTACTAGTGTGTGCCAAAACCTGGTGTCACAAGTATATGGGCATTCTAGTAGAATATACAAAATAATTCTAGTCTACTGTCTGGAAAAGAAATCGACAGAAATGAGCAGAAAGGAAGACTTCAGCTGCTGCAAAATGGCTCGAAAAGCAGCTCACTGTGAACTCTCTAAGTGCAAGTCAAGAGTGCGCGCCAGACTGATAACCAGATGCACCTGCCTCAGATCCTGTACATTCAAGTGCAGAAGTGTAGCGTGAGTACATAAACAACATGTACCCACTAAGTATCTAGTCTAACCTCGAAGAAGTAGTTACGAGGGGTCGACTTCGACACTTACTAAGGGTAAAAAACATAGTAATACAGAGTTCTAATTAAGTATAAAATATACAATGATAATAGAGCTCAAAAAGAAGTAAGTAAACAAATCCTTCTTCCAAGTAAGAAGCCAAAAATCATTTCTCTCATCTATTCCTTTCATCTTTCAATTCAATGAAATATTATTAAATATGAAGAAAATTTCGGTATCACTATGCACGAATTATGCCGAGGACGTACGGCCCGATCCGATTATACATAATAACATATTGTGCACTATCGAGGGTCGAACGACCCGAACCATGTAATATATAAATAAATCCTGCCGAGGCGAATGGCTCGCTCCCATGAGAGTAATGTAAATTTTACCCCGCTCGCGGAATATGTTTGCGAAGCGGTCGAACATAGATGTTCTTAATTAATCATAATATTATCAATATCTTTTTTAAATAGGAAATTCAAATTGGAACCTTACGTTATTGAAATTCTCATCCTCCACTTTAAAACCAACAAGTTGTAAACATAATCAACAACGATATCAACAAATCATGGTGTAGGCCTAAATCTACCCGGACATAAGCATGAATAGTAGCTACGCACGGACTCTCGTCACATCGCGGGTGCATAGCCCCCACAAATAGACACACATTATGATTTAAGTTCACCTAAGGATTTAATTCCCTTTTACAAGGTTAGAAAAGAGATAAAGCCCACTTTCAGATTGAAGAACGTGCTCAAAACTCCAAATTTGGTGCCAAACGACTCGAAACTAGTCAAACATTATATAAATTAATCAATTTATGCTCAATAATTCATATTCCCACTATTAAAGTGATTACCCAACCCTAAATTCAAGATTCCTAATTCGGGCCCACGTGCACGGATTCCGGAAATTTTTGAAGAAAGTTGTTACCCATAACCTTAGGAACATAAATATATGATTTTTACTAAGATCCATAACCAATTTCGTGGTCAAACCTCATTTTTATCAAAAACCTAGATTTTCGTCTAAACCCTTGATTTTCACTAATTTTTACATGATAATCTATCCTTAATCTATGTATTTAACTCATGTTATATAGAAATTACTTACCTCAAAGTTCTATGTGAAAGACCCCTTCCAAAAGCTCCAAAAATCGCCCAAGAGATGAAGTGAAATGAAATAGATGGCCTAAGTCCCGCATAAATGAGCTGGGCACAGGACTCTGATGTCGCATTTGCGAAACCAAGTTCTCAAATGCGAGTGTCACAAATGTGACAAAATCCTCGCAAATGCGAAGCTTGGCTCCAGCTGCTAAGGTCGCAAATGCAACAGATGGGTCGCAAATGAGATCACTAGTGAGTTTGCAAATGTGAGGTTCACATTTACGAACTATTTTTCGCATTTGCGAGACCTGCAACTGGTGCCAAGAAACACTGGAAATTTGGTGTGTTTTTCATCCCTTCCACACGTCCGAAACTCACCCGAGCCCTCGAGGCTCCACACCAACTACACACACAAGTCTAATAACCTCATACAAACTCGCTCGAGCGATAAAAACACGAAAATAAGTTCAAAAACTAAGAATCAGACGCCAAAAAGCATGATTGACTCATGAAATTCAAAAACTACCAAAAAGACTTCCACTTGTACGATTCCTATCAAATCAACTCGGAATGACACTAAATTTTGCGTGCAGGTCTTAAATGACATTATGGAGTCCGTTTGGACCTCGATATCACCAAGACCCGTTCTAAACCAAATTTTAAAAAACTTCAAGAACCAATTTGATATTAGGCGTTGAAACGCTCCCGGGTCATCTAAAACCCGAACCGAGCATAGGTCCAAGTCCGAAATCATCATACAAACCTATTGGAACCGTCAAATCTCAATTCCGAGGTCGTTTACTAAAAATATTGATTGAAGTCGAATTTAGCCTATTAAGGCGAACTTAAGGAACCAATTGTTACGATTTTAACCCGAACCCTTCCAAGTCTCACACTAACCATCCCCACAAGTCATAAAACAGTAAAAGCATATACACAGAGTCTTATTTAGGGGAACGAGGTTCTAGAAGGTAAAACGACTAGTCAGGTTATTACACATGAAACATTGTGAATGTTTTTTAAGAATTTCATAGTCAGTGATACTATCTCCACAGAAATTCTATTAGAAGTATTTCTGAACATCGTCGAATTGTATTCAGAAACAGACTTAAAGTCTTGGAGCCCTGGATGAGCCTGATATTATCATGCTTGTGGAAGTGCGGCCAACTTTAAGTTGTCATATATTTCCTTTCAGCCATTCCATAAACCAAGTGGATTTTTGACTGTGAGATACTCTATTCTTAACCCTTCATCAAGGTGATAGCGCAAGAAAATCAAGGTCTTAGCACAATCTTGAGTAGATGCTTTATTATCTTTAATGGCGTCTCTAAGACCCATTGTATCTAAATAGATTTCAGCATCCAACACCCATGACATATAATTCTTGCCTGAAATTTCAAGGGCAACGAACTTTCATTTCATAATATTAGTCATTATTAAAAGAGCAGAAAACTATATTTTAGTCTTCTCAAAGAGCTTCTTGAGATGGTAGAGTCTCATGCTGATAACTGTGAGCACCTAATTTTTGTCCCACATAGGAATTTACTCCTAAAAGTAGACCTAAATATTTTTAATTGCTTTTATAGCATTTTAGGAACTTTTTTTTATTTGTTTTGCATTTTTTCGCATTGTTCATGCATATTTAGGAATGTTTTAAACCATAAAATCATCAAAAATATTTTATATTTCATTTAGTGTATTAGTTGCATTTAGGAATTAATCATACGTTAAAAGCATGATTAAAATAAAGTCACAAAATATTCATTAGTTGTTTTTGGAATCTTCCTTGCATTCTTAGTCTTAATTAATTAGTTTTTATATAGTTAAATCTTTAATGGGGAATTGAAAATTAATAATTAAATTAATTGTGAAAAATTAGTTCAAATTAGAATAGGTGGTCTAATTTTGAGAGAAAAGAAAAGGGCGTTTGGACATTTAAAGTATTTTGGGCTAAGATTTTTGCAGCCCAACTTCACCAGCCCAAAGCCTTGCCCAATCCGCCCCAAACCTGGCCTAGTACCCCTCTCTTCACTTAATAGATCTCTTCTCTAAAGAACCCTGAGAGATCTATCACCCAAAGAAAAGTGGCGCATCTCCTTCTTCTGAAAACAAAAAGCAGCAGCTTCTTTGTTCTTGAACACACAAAAAATACACCCAAATATGCAGCCATTAAAGAGTTTCAAATATCCACCTTTACCATCTCATTGTTTCTTCCAAAAGCATCTCTTGAAACTTCATTAAAGCTAACCAAATAAACTTCAAAAACGCAGCAACAAGCTGCTGCAATCAGCCCCCAAAATAAGCTCCTTTCACCGCCAAAATCACGCCCAAAACAGCACCAAACTTTGCCCCAAAACACATATGAAACCAAGCTCTAAAACCAGCCTCATCCTACCAAAAATCAGCTCCAAAATGCTTTGCCAAAATCAGCTGAAAAATCCAACTGAAACAGTCCTTTTTTCCACCCAAAACAGTCCCCAAAAACAGCTTCTTACATCACTAAAAGAGCTGCAACTTGGGCTCCGTTTTCAGTCCATAAACTCCAAGTTTTAATCACAAAAAATGAGCAGAAATAACCCCTCAAAACAGTCCCAAACCCAGCCATTAGAGCCACCCAAAACCAGTTGCGTTGCAACATGAAACCATCCATTATACCCGCTCTTTTCAACCTTAAAAACGTCGCAGTTACACCTTCATTCAGTGCCGTTGTTCTCTTAAGATGAGGAAGTCCAGCGAGGTCAATGCCGAGGTCGCCATCTTAGGTCGAGGTCTAGTCAAGCACTTGAGTTTACTGTGGTAGACGATTTAGAGTGAAGCAATAAAGGTCCGATCTTTATTTAGTTTTGAACTCATTTATTGATATATTGCTTGTGCTTAGTTGTTGGTCGAGTTTATTGATTCTGACAACTAAACTTGTATTGTTTTATTCTCTCACAGATGGTGAGGACACGCACTACCGGACATGGCGATCAACCACCCGTGGGACCCATGAGGGGTCGAGGCTGTGGTCGAGGTCGTAATAGAGGTAGAGGTGCAGCCTGCGCAACTGTCGAGGCGGTACCCATAGACCCACCTATTGTTTCAGATCAGGTCCCAACCACAGATGCTCCAGTGGGACTAGCTCAGGCGCCAGTTGTGTCTATTGTTATTCCGGGTCTTCAGGAGACCTTGCCCAGATTCTGACTGCAATGCACCAGTCTTGCTCAAGCAGTCGCTATTTCTACTTCAGCCGCTACTTCTCAGGCCGGGGGAGACACTCAGACTCCAGCTGCCCGTACACCTAAGAAGGTTATTCAAGGGCTTCAGACCCCGAAGGCAGTTCCAGTTCAGCAGGTTGCACCGACCCGGGATTTTGTGGTTCCAGTTATGGCTGACGATGAGCAACACAAGTTGGAGAGATTTGAGAGGCTTCGGTCTCCGACTTTCAGTGGTGCTGAGGGAGAGGATGCCTAGGGGTTCTTAGACAAGTATTAGAGGATGCTTCGCATGGCAGGGATATTGAAGACCAGTGGGGTCTCGTTTACTACCTTTCAGTTCTCAGGAGCTGCATTTACTTGGTGGGAGGCTTATGAGAGGCGTAGGCCCGTTGGTGCAACGCCCCTTTCTTGGCAGCAGTTTTCCACTCTCTTCTTAGAGAAGTATGTTCCACAGTCCCGTAGAGAGGAGCTGTGCAGACAGTTTGAGCAGCTGCGACTAAGGGTGGCAGGTGGGCCGGGCCCGCGGGCTATACGGGCTAGCGGGCTAAACGGGCCGGCTCGTGGGGAGTCCGGGCTTGGGGGGCTTTAGGCCCGTGGGGGGCCAGTTCTCATGTTTGGACCCGTGAGCCCGGGCCCGGCAGGCGGGCCCAACGGTCAAAATTCAAAA
>ML313259.1:0-50971 GCA_005239505.1 Nicotiana paniculata
AACAACAACAGTTTTATTGCTTCCTGAGTGACGTTTGGCTGCCTTTGAGTTTTGCAAATAGACCTGCTTATCAACCATCACCCCCACCTACATATCAACCAGCACCTCCACCTGCTTATCAACCATCACCCAGACATGCTTATCAACCCATGTCTCCCAGATATTCCCAACCAGCCACTGTTTATCATACATACAACTCTCAATCCTCTCACTTCCAGTCACCCCCCTGCTAGCTAAAATTTTCCAAGACCTCGACCCAATTTTGACCGCAGGCCGCCCAAGCAATATACTTCCATTGCTGAACATATTGACCAGTTGTATGAAAGATTAAAAGTTGCTGGTTATATCACTCATATCCCTGTTGTAACCCCTGAAAATCCATCCCAATGGGCAACCCAAATAAAACCTGTGCATACCATTCCGGCATGAAGGGGCATACAATTGATGAATGTCGTTCACTTAAGGATAAAATCCAATATCTGATTGATAATAAGGTCATCCAAGAAAAGGAAGCTACTCCCAATGTCCACAACAATCCACTCCCAAACCATAAGGGTGGAGGCATCAACATGATAGAGATAGAGGAAGAATGGGACATAGAGAGGTCGATCAGATTGATCCTAGAAGGTGATGACCCAAAGAAGCCAGCGGTCACACTTAATCCCATCATAGTCCAGATTCATCCGTCAGGAGGTGTTGAGGTATCTGCGTTAGTCCCATTCAAGTTTAAAGTGGCACCATCTGTGGATGCACCTGTGTCATTTGAGGTTGAGGTAATCCCACCTGCCACGACACCTGTCCCATTTGAAGTGAACATAGCCGCACCAATTATAGTGACAGTGTCAACCCTGCCACTTTTAAACACCAATGCCGTACCTTGGGACTACATGGCTGAAACAAGAAGGAAAGGTAAGGTTAAGGTGGAATAAGTTGGTGCCGCACAGGGGATGACCAGGACCGGCAGGGTCTATACACTTGAACACTTGACAGAGTCTAGCAAACATGCTTCCAACAGGACACCCGTCATTGAAACAGGTCCAGATGATCGTTGGAGAAAGGTGCAAGCCAAAGAATATTCAATCATAGATCAGCTGAGGAAGACTCCAGCCCAAATATCCATCCTATCATTGCTACATAACTCGTAAGAACACATGCATACTTTGATGAGAGTGTTGAACGAAGCATATATGCCTAATAACATCACCAGTAGAGAAATGGAAAACATGGTAGGACATGTGCTGGAAAGTCACAAAATCACTTTCTCCGAGGACGAGCTGCCACTTGAAGGGCTAAGTCACAAATGCACTGCACATTACTGTGCAATGTGAAGATCATTTCATTAACAGGGTTATAATCGATGGAGGATCCAGCCTCAACATTTTTCCCATTGACAACCCTCAAAAGATTAGGAAAAGGATTGTACGAGATAAGAGAAGGGTCCATGAATGTGAAGGCTTTCGACGGTTCTTAGAGGGACACCATTGGAGAAATCAGCCTTTGTCTACAGATGGGACCTACATGGTTCAAGATTGAATTTCAGGTGATAGATGTATCCGCATCATATAACTTGTTATTGGGGTTTCCATGGATACATGCCGTTGGGGCTGTGGCGTCAACATTGCATCAGACAGTGAAATTCGAATGGAACCACCAGGAAGTTATCATCCATGGAGATGGAAACAACCTTATCTATAGTCGCCAGACAATCTCGATGGTTGAAGGTAGAAGAAGGTTGGGTGGAGAAACCTACCACCATATCGAGCGGGTCAATGCAATAGGCAAGGATAAGTGGTGGGATAGTAAGATCGAAAAAATATTGAACTGGAGCGGGTACAAGACTGGCAAAGGGCTCGGTAAGAATCTTCAGGGGATTTCCAAACCAATACAGCTGAAGCACCACGACACCACTTTTGGGCTGGGATATAAATACACCTAGCAGGAGTACAAAGACTGGTCGCCACCATGACGCGGTCCCTACTATCCATTGGAACAGCCTATACCATATTTGGAGCAGACTTTCCAGCAAGCTGATATCATATGAGGGCCAAAAGAAGAAGAAACTCTAGCAGCTTTGAAGAATATATTCCTGGAAGACGAAGGCATGGACTGTTGTGTTATTGTTGAGGAGGAGGAAGAGGAAGGACCTACCAGCCAAGATGTGAGCAAGGGATCATTCCTCAAGAATTGGACCGTTAGACCATCTAGGGCTCAACGAGTCCCGGGGTAGCAAGGCTGAACAACGTTATTTATTTCATTTCTGCTAATGATTTTCTTTTCGTATTTTTTGTTTTCCAATAAAATCCTGATGTTCCGAAATTGTTTGTTTATATTATCAAAATTTCTTTTAATTTTCAACGAATCAGTATTTATTTATTACCGTTTTTCTCTAATTACTTTTATCTATACATCGTTACTATTTCTAGTCATGATGAACCAATGATTGTGACAAGCAATGAGACAACGCAACAAAAGGACAGCGATTCAGAAGAAGATGATGTCATACCCGATGAAATTGTCAGAGAAGTTAAAGATTTCAAGAACATACCTAAGTCCAACCTGGACGAAACTGAGGTAGTCTACTTGGGAGATTCAGAGACTGTCAAAGAAGCTCGCATTAACATCCATTTGTCGCCATCAGATAAAAAGGAATACACCTAATTCTTGAAAGAGTATGAGGACATATATGCAGTCGTACGACGACATGACTGGTCTAAGTACATCCATTGTGGCTCACAAGTTGCCGACCAATCCAATGTGCCCGCCGGTAAAACAGAAGCTCAAAAAGTTCAAGCCTGATATGAGTCTGAAAATCAAAGAAGAAGTTACCAAGCAAATCAACGCCAAGGTCCTCAGGGTAGTTGAATATCCAATGTGGTTAGCCAACATCGTGCCAGTGCCCAAGAAAGACGAGAAAGTTAAGGTCTGTGTCGACTACCAGGATCTCAATCGTGCCAGTCCAAAGGATAATTTCCCCTTCCAAATATACACATCCTGATTGACAATTGTGCAAAGCATGAACTTCAGTCGTTCGTGGATTATTTTTTCGGATACCATCAGATAATGGACGAAGAAGATGCTGAGAAAGCGGCTTTCATCACGCCGTGGGGAGTCTATTGTTATAAGATGATGCCATTCGACTTAAAGAATGATGCGGCCACTTATATGAGGGCTATCACCACTATCTTCCATGACATGATACATAAAGAGATCGAGGTATATGTTGACGACGTCATTATCAAGTCTAAGAAAGCCACCGACCATATAGCAGGTCTGAGGAGGTTCTTCAATAGGTTACGAAAATACAACCTGAAATTAAACCTACGAAGTGTGCATTCGGGGTTCCTTCCAGAAAATTGCTTGGGTTCATTGTCAGCTACCGAGGAATAGAAGTGGATCCGTCAAAAGTCAAAGCCATCCAAGAATTACCACTGCTTAAGAACAAGAAAGATGTGATGAGTAACTGAACTATGCCCGACCTGATTCCTGTTTAAGAGGGGATACGAAGGCAGCCTTATGGGTTCGGTCACAATTCGATAAAAATCTCATTTCCCTCCCACAATTGGAAACTGGGGCAGAATTTGGAGGAGGACCCTCAAAATTCCGAAGCAAGTTCAGCCGACCGCATCATGCGCAACAGTCAGAAACGTCAACCCATCAAACTGGGGCAGAATTTTGAGGAGGACCCTCAAAATTCTGAAGCATGAGAGGTCGCAATGTCTTGAACCGTCATTTCAGAAAAATAGGCATGCTTTTCATATATTGTAGTGGAACTCAGTTCTTTTTCCGAAAATGCAAAAAATACAAGTAAGTTTGAAAACTGTGATTTGTCTCAAAATCTTTTCAAAAATAAGTAAGAAGTTTCATTTTTCTTTCCAAATATCAAGTGCAAAAACACCTCTCTGTACCCACATACCAATATGTGTAAAAAAGTCACGAATGAAGTGATACTATATAACATGAGGAAAAATGCATTTCTATGCATGTATGTCAAATGTGCATATCAAATTCGATGCAAATTAGTGATAAAACCATATGCAAGCTCTCAGAGCATCAATTCACTCAGTCCTCCCAGTCCCTCAGTCCTCCCAATCACTCATATACAGCCCCTCGGGTAAACATCACTCATATATAGCCCCTCGAGCAATCATCACTCAGTAGGTACCTGCACTCACTGGAGTGTGTACAGACTCCGGAGGGTTTCCTTTAGCGCAAGTGCTATATCAAGCCAATTATGGCATAAATCAACAAACATGCTGCAGTGTGCAGCCCGCTCCCAAAAATAAACATGTTGCGGCGTGCAACTCGATCCCATAAATAAACATGCCTCGGCGTGCAGCCCGATCCCATAAATAAACATGCCGCGGCGTGCAACCCGATCCTATAAATAAACAAACAATCAGGCCCTCGACCTCACTCATAAATATCCTCACAATTAGGACCTCGGTCTCGCTCATAAATAATCCTCACAATCAGGCCCTCAGCCTCACTCAGTCATCAGTCTCTCCACTCTCTCTCTCTCGGGCTCACAATGTCATGAAACTAGCCCGAATATGATGGTGTGATGTCAAGACCCAAAATCCCTAAGGTCGTGATGACACCAGAAATCAATGTCAGGCAAGCCAAATCATTAACTAATTGAAATAACTTTACGGTTTTAACATTTATGAAAATATTTCCGTTCACTTTATTACATGATAATCAAATAAACGTCTGTTAATTAAAAACAATGATTTAAAGATTTCACTTAAGCAATTATATCCCAATACATATCCCAGAACCCGGTGTCACAAGTACATGAGCAATTTCTAAGAATTCATACAATCATTACAAGGCCTGTCCGAAATACAACTGGATAAGGAAATTTAAAATGAAATAGATACAGTATGAGGGTGACTCTGTCAGCTGCGGATCACCTCCGGATGATGCAGCTCGCCTAAGTCTCCGAATCCTCCACATTGCTATGAAAGTACCTGGGCAATAAAATGCACAACAAGTGTAGCATGAGTACAAAAACAATGTGTACTCAGTAAGTCGCCCGCCTAACCTCAGAGAGGTAGTGACGAGAGGTCAAATTAGACACTTACTAAAGGTCCATTTAAAATATTTAAGAGTGGCACTAAGCATGGTTTTATCATAGACAATTTATAACAGGATTTAAATATCTTTCAACTCCGTTCACGTTAACACTTTGTATCATTGTCATATTAACAATTAATCAACATGGTGATTTAATAAAATAATAATAAATCGACGGGAAGGAAAAAGTTCTTCCAAAAAGTCTTTTTAATAACTTTAAATCTCTGTCATTTCAATTGACAACTTAATATTTCGGGCCAGTAATCAGGCAAACTCATAGAAACTATGCAGTTGATAGCATGCGCAAGAAACGCCGAGGGTCGTTCGGCCCAAACCAACATAAACATAAACTAAGCACTGCCGAGGGTTGAACGACTCGAACCATAGATGCATCTATCTGCCTCGCTCGAGAATCCATCATGCGACGCGGTTAAAAATAATAAGGCTAGCCTGTTCGCGAATCATACATGCGACTGGTGCTCATATGAATACACACAATTATAGGATCATCCTGCTCACAAATCATACATGCGACCCAGGCACCTAAAGTTACACATATCCACATAATAAAATCGTGTTTTATCAAGAAAGCAGCTTTTTCTCAGTAAAGTAGTAAAAATCCTTCTTAAAGGAGCATGCAATATAGTTTTTAACTCTTTGTTTTGAAACTCGTTTGCCAAATTTAATGATATCCCATAATATAACCCTACTAGGTGTGCAATTATCCACAGAGGAAATAAATTCTCTTTTAGATGATTAAAAATAATGAACTCTAGTCTTCTTCAGATATTCCATTACAATTTCGATTATATTAGCAGTTTAATATTACATGCAGGGTTACAGGTACAATACGTAAGACATGCTAGTGGGTCCTAGACTACCTGGACAAGGCATAATAGTAGCTATGCACGGACTTCCATCACCTCGTGCGTACGTAGCCCCTGAAGATAATAACATATAATTAATTAATTCACCTACGGGGACGATTCCTACTCACAAAGTTAGAAAGGAGACTTACCTTGCTCCGAAATTCCTTAACCGGCCTCCAAGCCCTTCCTAAATGGCTCTAAACGTCGCACAACGATCCACAACTATCCAAACAATGAAAAACCAACGAAAATATACTCTATTATTCGCAACAATTCAAAATCATATACTTTCCAACTCCGCTCAGTGAAATGACTAAAATGCCCTCGGGCCCACGTGCCCGAAATTCTAAATTTCTCGAAGATATACTCTACCCATAGCGTTATTAACACAAATATACAATTTACTCTAATATGCATACTCAATTCGTGGCTAAAAATCCAAAATTTTAAAATTCTAGGTTTCTTCAATATTTCCCAAATATTCCTCAATTTCCGCTACCAAATCTACATATAATCTTATATTAAATTCTAAAACGTGAAGAAATTACTTACCTTGCGATCCTTGACAAAATCCTCTCCTTGAAGCTCCTCCAAATCGCCCATGGCATATGAAAATGAATGAATAATGACAAAATTCTCGCTTAAAACAAACTGCCCAAGCCCATTTTCCGCACCTGCGCTTCCGCACCTGCGGCCACCTTATCGCACCTGCGGCTAAAACCTCGCAGGTGCGGATCACACCAGATGACAGCAAAAACCAGCCTTCTTCAATTTCAAATATTGATCCGTTAACCACCCGGAATCCACCCGAGGCCCCTGGGACTCCGTCCAATCATACCAACCTGTTCCAAAACATAATGCGGACTTGCTCGAGGCCTCAAATCACATCAAACAACATCGGAACCACTAATCGCACTCAAAATCCCAACTTTATGAACTTAAAATTTTCTAACTTCTACATCCGATGCCGAAACCTATCAAATCACGTCCGATTGACCTCAAATTTTGCGCACAACTCATATTCAACATTATGGACGTGCTCCAACTTCCGGAATCACATTCCGACCTCGATATCAAAACTTCCACTTCCGGTCGTATTTCTCAAAACCTTCAAATTTCTATCTTTAGCCAAATGACTTCAGAATGACCTACGAACATCCAAATTCACTTCCGTGCGCGCTCCCAACTCCAGAATCACCATACGGGCTATTCCAAGACTCAGAATTCCAAATAGACATCTACATCACTGAAATGCGCTTCAAGCCAAACTTAGAAAATTTCTTCAAAAATGTTGACTTCCACAATATGCATCGAAACTCGCCAGGTTATCCAAAACCCGATCCGGACATACGCCCAAGTCCGAAATCATCATACGAAGCTGCAGGAACCCTCAAATCCTGATTCTGAGGTCATTTACTCAATCTTAGCCCATTTCTCCAACTTAAGGCTTCTGAAATGAGAGCTTTCTTTCCAAACCAAGTCTAAACTTCCTGAAATTCAATTCCGACCACACCCACGGTCATATTATCTGAAATGGAGTTGCTCACAAATTCAACCCGCTAAACGACGTGCTAGAACTCAAACTGACCGGTCGGGTCGTTACATTCTCCCCCACTTAAACCGACGTTCATCCTCAAACGTGCTAAGAACTGCTCTGGAGTTACCTGAAACCACTGTTTAACATGTTGAGCACCTGCCCGTGCTACCACAACCCAGTCGAGCACTATAGCCTGATCAAATCTGGAGATTTCTTCTTTATCCATATAATAAGCTCAAGATTCATTCAAACACCTGAAATTTCTCTGCCAGGCCTAGTTCTAACATATAAACTGTCACACCCCGAAATCCTACTATCGGGCCGTGATTGTCACGACCCAATTTCACACACGGGTCGTGATGGCGCCCAACAACGGGGTTAGGCAAGCCAACTTAATTCTAGTAAGTGTTACCCTTACCATATGATTAATTAATTCAACTTTTACCAGTTTAAAGATTTATTTACATAATACTAGCTGGTGACGTGAAAATAAAACATCTGGTACGTGAGTCAAAAGATAAACATATGTATGAAAATGCAGCCCAACAACCCAAAATGTACGCACGTGTGTGCCAGGAACCAGTGTCACGAGTGTCGCGGGCAACTATCATAATACACCAGAACACATAAATATGCACAATCCCATAGTCTGAATGAAATAAATGGGAAAATAACAAAAGGAAATTCCAAGGTGACGCCAGGAAATCGCCAGGAAGAGCAGCTCACCGAGAAGAATAACCAACCCCGGTCAGTATCTAGCGCCGGACTGATGATCAGACATACCAACCTCCAGACCTGTACAATCAAGTACAGAAGAAAAAGAAAGTGCAGCATGAGTACATACATAAGTACGTACCCAGTGAGTATCCCGCCTAATCTCGAAGAAGTAGTGACGAGAAGTGGACTCGATACTCACTAAGGTCCGACAGTAATAAAGTAACCAAGATGTAAGGAAAACAATAGGCATGAAAGACAAATAACCAAGTACATCGATATTAGACATCAAATAACAAGACAAAATTCACTAAGGTTGATATCCGCTGTGACGTACGACCCGATCCCATCCTGTAATCCTTGTCGTGGCGTATGGCCCGATCCCATCCTGAAATCATAAGTTTCGCCGTGGTGTACGGCCCGATCCCATCCTAAAATCATAAGTCTCGCCGTGGCGTACGGACCGATCCCATCCTAAAATCATAAGTCTCGCTGTGGCGTACAACCCGCTCCCATAATATATACACTCTCTCATTTCTCTGCCGTGGCGTACGACCAGGTACCACAATATAATCAATCATCACTCTACCGTGGCGTACAACCCGATACCATCTCGCAATTACTCTTATCATACTTAAATCAAGCCAAGAATCACAATGTTCAAAGACAACAATAAAGTATCACACAGGAATACAAGTCATATTTAGGCTACAACGGGGAAAATCAATGAACATGATGTGTCCTAACTACCCGGACGAAGCAGTAATAGCCACTACGTACGGACTCTAATCACTTGGTGCGTACGTAGCCCCCAAACAAGATCACATGGCAATTAGGTTACATAGAGGGACAATTTCCCCTTCACAAGGTTAGAAAGGAGACTCACCTCGATAATAGCACTCCTCGGACCGAGGACCGGATCAACGGATGCGCCCGAAACTCCGAAACTACTCTTGACGGCTCACAACTAGCCAAACACAGTATATTTAAATTAATTTCAGTCCCAAGAAGGAAAATTAACAAGGAATCCCAAACTTAAGCATTCTTGACGAAATTAGGAATTTCGACCCCGAGCCCACACGTTCGGATTTCGAAAATTCTTGGAGGATTAGATTACTCGTAGACTAAGGAGAGAAATTATATAATTTATTCAAGAATTTATGGCTAATATGGGATAATTCACTAATTATCAAAGCCCTAGAAGGTTCCCATGAATTGGCATGTTCAAGAATAAAAGTAGTTGAATTCCATGCATAATTGACAACTTAGGGGACGAATTCCTTACCTTGGATGATAATGGCTTTGGAAAGCCCCTCCCAAACTCCACTCTAAGGTCTTTTAATGGAGTTTGGGAAGTGAAAAATGATGAAGAAACCCGTGTTTTTGATCCTCAAGTAAGTCTGCCTCATAGGGATTTCCGCGCCTGCGACCTGCGGTCCCGCACCTGCGGTCCCGCACCTGCGGTCCCGCACCTGCGAAGAATACTCCGCACAAGCGGAGTCGCGCCTGCGAAGGAAACTCTGCGCCTGCGGAGTCGCGCCTGCGAAGGAAACTCCGCACCATCGACCACACCAATAGCTGCGCACCAGCAATGGCTTTTGCTGGTTTTTGGCCTCGTGCGGGATCCAGGAGGCCCCTGGGGCCATCCGAGCCCCTGGAAAAATATACCAACGAGTCCCAAATCATAATACGGACTCGCTCGAGCCTTCGGAACACTCAAAACAACGCTAAAACTCGAATTCACACCCCCAAACCTCAAGAACCAAACTTAGGAATTTTTAAGTTTTCTAACTTCGCTAACAACGTGCCGTACTGACCTATACATCTCGGAACGACACCAAATTTCACAGATTACTCACACAACATCCTACAAACTTGCCTGTGCGATCAAATCGCCAAAAAAACATCATATACACCAAATTAAGCCTCAAAGTCCATGAATCCTATCAAATTTCATAAAATATCAAGTATTCCATTTTTGAGTCTGAAAAACTTCAAACGAAACCCGATTTCGACCAAACTTTACAGAAAGGACCTAAACCATATATAAGACCTGTACCGGGCGCCAGAACGAAAATACAGGCCCGATACCATCGCTTTCTAATCAGATTTCTTTTTTAATTTCCTTAAATATTTTCAAAAATAATTTTTCTCAAAAATTCATTTTTCGGGCTTGGGACCTCGGATTTCGGTTCCAGGCATACGCCCAAGTCCTATATTTTCCTAAGGACCCTCCGGGACCATCAAATCACGGGTCCGGGTTCGGGTCTGCTTACCCAAAATGTTGACCAAAATCAAATTTATTCATTTTAATATCAAATCTTAGCATTTTTTCCATAGAATTCCATATTTAAGCTGTTCGGCTACGAGCCCGAAATGCACACGCAAATCGAGGAGATTACAAATGAGGTTTTCAAGGCCTCAAAAGTACGGGGTGGGTAAAAACATAGGTGATGACCCTTTGGGTCGTCACATTGTCCACCTCTAAAACAACCGTTCGTCCTTGAACGGACAGAAGAAGGAAGTACCTGAGTCAGAAAATAAATGAGGGTAACGGCTCCGCATATCGTACTCGGACTCCCAGGTCGATTCCTCCGGAGGCTGACCTCTCCCTTGAACATGAACTGAGGGGAAACTCTTGGATCTCAATTGACGCACCTGCCGGTCCAGAATGGCTACCGGCTCCTCCTCATAAGATAACTCCTTTTCCAACTGGACAGTGCTGAAGTCTAACATGTGGGCTGGATCGCCGTAATATCTCCGAAGCATGGACACATGAAATACTAGATGTACAGCTGATAAGTTAGGTGTAAATGCAAGTCTATAAGCCACCTCTCCCACTCGATCAAGAATCTCGAGCGGATCAATAAATCTAGGGCTAAGCTTGCCCTTCTTCCCAAATCTCATCACGCCCTTCATAGGCGACATACAGAGCAATACTCGCTCACCAACCATAAAAGCCACATCTCGAACCTTGTGATCTGCATAACTCTTTTGCCTAGACTGAGCTGTACGAAGCCTGTCCTGAATGATCCTGACCTTGTCCAAGGCCTCCTGAACCAAATCTGTACCCAACAACCGAGTCTCTCCTGGCTCAAACCATCCGACCGAAGATTGACACCGCCTACCATGTAAGGCCTCATAAGGAGCCATCTGGATACTCGACTGGTAGCTGCTGTTGTAGGCAAACTCTGCTAAAGGCAAGAACTGATCCCACGATTCCCCAAAGTCGATAACACAAGCTCGGAGCATATCCTCCAATATCTGAATAGTCCGTTCGGACTGCCCATCCATTTGAGGATGAAATGCTATGCTCAACTCCACCTGGGTGCCTAACTCTCGCTGAACTGCTCCCCAGAAATGCAAGGTAAACTCTGCGCGCCGGTCTGAAATGATAGATACCGGCACACCATGAAGGCGAACAATCTCCCAGATATAGATCTCAGCTAACCTCTTGGATGAATAGGAGACTGCCACAAGAATGAAATGTGCTGACTTGGTCAGCCTATCAACAATGACCCTAACTGCATCGAACATTTTTCGGGTCAACGAAAGTGCAGTAAAAAGTCCATAGTAATCCTCTCCCACTTCCACTCGGGAAGCTCAATCCTCTGAAATACACCACCAGGCCTCTGATGCTCATACTTAACCTGTTGACAATTCAAACACCGCGCCACATATGCCACAATATCCTTCTTCATTCTACGCCACCATAAATGCTGCCGCAAATCCTCATACATTTTTGCGGCGCCAGTGTGAATAGAATATCAAGAACTGTGCGCCTCCTCTAGAATACTCTCCCTCTGGCCATCAACATTAGGAACACATAAGCGGCCCTGAATTCTCAAAATGCCATCCTCGCCAATAGTAACCTCCTTGGCCCTACCCTGAACCACTGTTTCCCGAAGCTCCGCCAAGCATGGATCATAGAACTGTCGGGCCTTAATCTCCCACAATAACGAGACTGAGCAATCACATGTGCCAATACTCGACGAGGCTCTGAAAGATCTAATCTCACCAAGTGATTGGCCAAGGACTGAATGTCCAAGGCTAGAGGTCTCTCCTCCGCTGCAATATAAGCCAAGCTACTCATGCTCTCAGCCTTCCGGCTCAACGCATCCGCCACCACATTAGCCTTGCCCGAGTGATAAGGAATGATAATATCATAATCTTTCAACAACTCAAGCCATATGCGCTACCTCAAATTAAGATCCTTCTGTCTAAATAAGTGTTTCAAGCTGCGGTGGTCGGTGTAGACCTCACATGACACCCATAATTATAATGCCTCCAGATCTTAAGAGCATGAACAATCATTGCCAACTCTAAATCGTGCACCGGGTAGTTCTTCTCATGAACCATCAGCTGGCGTGAAGCATAAGCAATAAATATCCTCTCCTGCATCAACACGCACCCCAAGCCAACGCGTGAAGCGTCGCAGTACACCGTGTACCTCCCAAAACCAGATGGTAATACTAGAACTGGCGCTGAGGTCAATGCTGTCTTAAGCTTCTGAAAGCTCGCCTCACACTCGTCAGACCATCGAAACGGGTCATTCTTCTGAGTCAATCTGGTCAATGGAGCTGCAATAGAAGAGAAGCCCTCTACGAATCAGCGATAATAACCTGCTAGGCCCAAAACGCTCTTGATCTCAGTAGCTGATGTAGGACGCGGCCAACTCTGAACTGCCTCGATCTTCTGAGGATCAACCTTGATACCCTCTCCGGATACCGCATGCCCCAAAAATGCCACAGAATCCAACCAAAACTAACACTTGGAGAATTTAGCATATAGCTTCTTCTCTCGTAAGGTCTAGAGCACGACTCTGAAATGCTGCTCGTGCTCCCCCAGGCTACAGGAGTAAATCAAAATATCATCAATGAAGACAATGACAAAGGAATCAATATATGGCCTGAACACCCTATTCATCAAGTCCATAAAGGCTGCTGGAGCGTTAGTCAAACCAAAGGACATTACGAGGAACTCATAATGGCCATATCTCGTACGAAAAGCAGTCTTCCGAACATCTGAAGCCCGAATCTTCAACTGATGATACCCTGACCTCAAGTCAATCTTAGAAAACACACGAGCACCCTGCAACTGGTCAAACAAATCATCGATGCGAGGCAAGGGATACTTGTTCTTAATGGTAACCTTGTTCAGTTGGCGGTAATCAAAACACATCCGCATAGACCCATCCTTCTTCTTCACAAATAGCACTGGAGCACCCCACGTCGACACTCTAAGTATGATGAACCCCTTAGATAACAACTCCTCAAGCTGCTCCTTAAACTCCTTCAACTCTTTCGGAGCCATACGATACAGAGGGATAGATATAGGCTGAGTATCTGGGGCTAAATCAATGCAGAAATCAATATCACGGGCCGGAGGCATGCCTGAAAGATCCGAAGGAAATACATCCGCATAATCTTGAACCACTGGCACAGAATCAATCGTCAAAGACTCGGTGGTGGTGTCCCGCACATAAGCCAAATAGGCTAGACAACCCTTCTCGACCATATGTCGAGCCTTCAAGAACGAAATAACCCGGCTGGATGTGCTAACTGAAGAACCCCTCCATTCCAACCTAGGAGACTCAGGCATGGACAAAGTAACTGTCTTGGCATGGGACATGATAAGGAGATAGCCAATCCATACCCAGGATAACCTCAAAATCAACCATGTCGAGCAATAAAAGGTCGGCTCTGGTCTCAAACCCACAGAAGGTGATCACACAAGACCGATACGCCCGGTTTACCACCACAGAGTCGCCCACAGGAGTGGACACATATATAGGAGATCCCAAAGACTCTCGAGACATCTAGAAAAGGAGAAAAGAAGGCTGAAATATATGAATACGTGGATCCCCGATCAAATAATACTGAAGCCTCCCTGCCACATACTGAGATAATACATGTGATTACGGCGTCTGAGGCCACTGCATCTGATCTGGCTGGAAAGGCATAAAACCTGGCTGGAGCACCTTAAGGCTGGGCTCCCCCAGGATGAGCTGGAGCTGACTGACCCTCTCCGAACTGGCCTCCCCCTCTAGGGTAGCCCCTTCCAACCTGAACTCCACCTCTAGGCGGTCGAACTGCTGGTGCTGAACCCGTGGGCTGGTGACTCTGCTGCGCGGCCTTGCCCCGGTACCTGGGACAAAACCTCCATGTGTGCCTCAGGTTCCCACACTCGAAGCAAACCCCTGGCACTACTACTCGCTGCCCTGAAGTTGAATCCTGGAAAGTCGGAGGGCGACGATATCTCTCAGGCATAGCACTGAAATAAGGATCGAAAGACCCCTTATGACTTGGATAACCACTGGAAGAACCCTATATAGCTAGGGGCCGATAGGAGTGCTCTGGCATGGCACTGAACTGGGGCCTAACTGGGACACCTCGGGGAGGTGGTGGAGGAACCACATATGGAGGCCTGCTGGGCCGACTGCCTCCAAACTGATCCCTGCCCCTAGCTGGAGAACCTCTAAGGTCACTTGAAAATCTGGCCCTCTTGTCCTGCTGACCCTGCTCCCTGCCCCTCTTCCGGTATCCCTCAATACGTCGAGCTATCTCAATCACAAGCTGGTGGGGGGTACCCATCTCCACCTCTCGAGCCATTGTGGACCTAATACCTGGATGTAATCATGCTACAAACCTCCGAACTCTCTTAGCATCGGTGGGTAATATCATAAGAGCATGGCATGACATCTCTGAAAATCTGGCCACATAATCCGTCACAGACATCTGCTCCTGCTCCAACCGCTCAAACTGACCCCTCAGCTCTTCCCTCTCAAAGGGTGGAATATATCTGTCCAAGAACATCTGCGTGAACTGCTCCCAAGTGACAGTAGGAGAATCGTCTGGCCTGCTGAGAATATAAGACTGCCACCGCCTGCGAGCTCTGCCCTCTAACTGGAATGCGGTGAAATCCACCCCATGGAACGCTAGGATCCCCATGTTGTGCAGTCTATCCCTGCACCTATTAACGAAATCCTATGCATTCTCCCCTCGCTCAGCGCTGAAGACTGGAGGGCGTAAGCGGGTCCATCTGTCTAACATCTTATGCTGGTCACCACCCACAACTGGTCTGGGCTCTGGTGCTGCTGTTGCAGGCTGAGCATCATCCACGGGCAGTGTACCCGGGGTGGGATGTAATGCTGCTATCGGACCTGCAGCCTGGGCAGTAGGGGTCTGGGCTCCCTCTCCCACCTATGAAGTGACAGGGTCTGCTGGAAATTAACCAGCTTGGGACATGGTGTCCATGAACCTCATCATACGGCCCATGGCTGCCTGAAAGCCCTGTGCTGTCATAAAGTCTACGGGTGCCGGATCTGCTGGGGGCACCTCATACCTGCTCCTCTAATATTGTGTCCTCTAGCGGCGGGACCAGTGTAGCTCTGGGACGCCCTCGTCCCCTACAATAGGCAGGTGCTCTACCTCTTCCCGTACCACGGCCTCGAGCGGCAGGGGCGTCACCCTTTCCCGGTCAGGCACATGAGATGCACGCATCCTCACCATCTGTGAGAGAATAGAAGCATGAATTTAGTAAATCATAGACTGCACGATAGAGTAAGAAGAAATAGAGGTTTCCTAACATCCTGCAGCCTCCTGAAGATAAGTACAGACGTCTCCGTATCGATCCTAAAGACTCTACTGGGTTTGCCCGGGACTCGTGAGACTTACGTGAACCTAGAGCTCTGATACCACATGGTCACGACCCAATTTCCCACACGGGTCGTGATGGCGCCCAACAACGGGGTTAGGCAAGCCAAATTAATTCTACTAAGTGTTACCCTTCCCATATGATTAATTAATCCAACTTTTACTAGTTTTAAGCATTTATTTACATAATACTAGTCGGTGACGTGAAAATAAAACATCAGGTACGTGAGTTAAAAGATAAACATATGTATGAAAATGCATCCCAACAACCCAAAATGTACACACGTGTGTGCCAGGAACTAGTATCACGAGTGTCGCAGGCAACTATCATAATACACCATAATACATAAATATGCACAATCCCATAGTCTGAATGAAATAGACGGGAAAATAACAAAAGGAAACTCCAAGGTGCCGCCAGGAAATCGCTAGGAAGAGCAGCTCACCGAGAATTATAACCAACCCCGGTCAGTATCTAGCGCCGGACTGATGATCAGACATACCAACCTCTGGACCTGTACAGTCAAGTACAGAAGAAAAAGAAAGTGCAGCATGAGTACATACATAAGTACGTACCCAGTGAGTATCCCGCCTAATCTCGAAGAAGTAGTGACGAGAAGTGGACTCGATACTCACTAAGGTCCGACATCATTAAAGTAAGCAAGATGTAAGGAAAACAATAGGAATGAAAGACAAATAACCAAGTACATCGATATTAGACATCAAATAACAAGACAAAATTCACTAAGGTTGATATCCGCCGTGGCGTACGACCCGATCCCATCCTGTAATCCATGCCGTGGCGTACAACCCGATCCCACTTGAAATCATAAGTCTCGCCGTGGCGTACGACACGATCCCATCCTGAAATCATAAGTCTTGCCGTGGCGTACGGTCTGATTCCATCCTAAAATCATAAGTCTCGCCGTGGCGTACGGCCCGCTTCCATAATATATACACTCTCTCATTTCTCTGTCGTGGCGTACGGCCATGTACCACAATATAATCAATCATCACTCTGCCGTGGCGTACGACCCGATCCCATCTCGCAATTACTCTTATCATACTTAAATCAATCCAAGAATCACAATGTTCAAATACAACAATAAAGTATCACACAGGAATACAAGTCATATTTAGGCTACAACGGGGAAAAACAATGAACATGCTGTGTCCTAACTACCCGGACGAAGCAGTAATAGCCACTACGTACGAACTCTCGTCACTTGGTGCGTACGTAGCCCCCAAAAAAGATCACATAGCAATTAAGGTTACCTAGAGGGACAATTTCCCCCACACAAGGTTAGAAAGGAGACTCGCCTCGATAAAAGCACTCCTCGGACCGAGGACCGGATCAACGGATGCGCCCGAAACTCCGAAACTACTCTTGACGGCTCACAACTAGCCAAACACAATAGATTTAAATTAATTTCAGTCCCAAGAAGGAAAATTAACAAGGAATCCCAAAGTTAAGCATTCTTGACGAAATTAGGAATTTAGACCCCGGGCCCACATGTTCGGATTTCGAAAATTCTTGGAGGATTAGATTACTCGAAGACTAAGGAGCGAAATTATATAATTTATTCAAGAATTTATGGCTAATATGGGATAATTCACTAATTATCAAAGCCCTAGAAGTTTCTTTCCAATTTTCCCATGAATTGGCATGTTCAATAATAAAAGTAGTTGAATTCCATGCATAATTGACAACTTAGGGGAGGAATTGCTTACCTTGGATGATAATGGCTTTGGATAGCCCCTCCCAAGCTCTAAGGTCTTTTAATGGAGTTTGAGAAGTGAAAAATGATGAAGAAACCCGTGTTTTTGATCCTTAAATAAGTCTGCGTCACAGGAATTTCCGCGCCTACGACTTTGGGACCGCAGGTACAGTCCCGCACCTACGAAGAATACTCCGCACCAGCGAAGTAGGGCCTACGAAGGAAACTCCACGCCCGCGGAGTCGCGCCTGTGAAGGAAACTCCGCACCAGCGGCCACACTAGTAGCTGCGCACCAGCAGTGGCTTTTGCTGGTTTTTGTCCTCGTGCGGGGTTTGGGAGGCCCCTGGGCCTACCCGAGCCCCTGGAAAAATATACCAACGAGTCCCAAATCATAATACGGACTCGCTCGAGCCTTCGGAACACTCAAAACAACGCTAAAACTCGAGGTCACACTCCTAAACCTCAAGAACAAAACTTAGGAATTTTTAAGTTTTCTAACTTCGCTAACAAAGTGCCGAACTGACCTATACATCTCGGAACGACACCAAATTTTACAGATTACTCACACAACATCCTACAAACTTGCCCGTGCGATCAAATCGCCAAAACAACATCATCTACACCAAATTAAGCCTCAAAGTCCAGGAATCCTATCAAATTTCATAAAATATCAAGTATTCAATTTTTTAGTCCGAAACACTTCAAACGAAACCCGATTTCGACCAAACTTTACGGAAAGGACCTAAGACATATATAAGACCTGTACCGGGCGCCGGAACAAAAATACGGGGCCGATACCATCGCTTTCTAATCAGATTTTATTTTTAATATCCTTAAATATTTTCAGAAAATAGTTTTTCTCAAAAATTCATTTCTCGGGCTTAGGACCTCGGATTTCGATTCCGGGCATACGCCCAAGTCCCATATTTTCCTACGGACCCTCCGGAACCGTCAAATCACGGGTTCGGGTTTGTTTACCCAAAATGTTGACAAAAGTCAAATTTATTCATTTTAATATCAAATCTTAGCATTTGTTTCACAGAATTTCATATTTAAGCTATCTGGAAACGCGCCCGGACTTAGCACGCAAATCGAGGAAATTACAAATGAGGTTTTCAAGGCTTCAGAAGTACGGGGTGGGTAATAAATATGTGATGACCCTTTGAGTCGTCACAGTGATGGCGTCTAATGTTGAACCCGCTAAACAAGCCAACAGATATAAATAAACTAGCACATTAACACCATTTTTACAGAATAAGCTAAAACAATTCGAAATTTAATCAGCGAAATAAATACGTCTCGAGCTAAGTAAGGAGAATCAGAATACAACAACACGTAAATTTTCCAAAACCTGGAGTCACAAACTCACGAACTGTCTAAGAGTTCTAAATACAAGTCTGAAAGGAAATACATGTCTGCATCTGAAACTAAAGGAAAAACAAGACAGAATAGAAGACAAAGGGATGGAAGAGACGCCAAGGCCCACGAATGCCAGCGGGTATACCTTGAAGCTTCTATGATGAGCTTGAAGACACTCCTACAAATGATGTCCTCCGGGTCCGGCTGCGTACTCTGCACAACATCAAGAAGTTCAGGTGTAGCATCAGTACAACCGACCCCATGTACTGAGTAAGTGCCTAGCCTAACCTCGGCGAAGTAGTGACGAGACTAGAACCAGACTACCAAATAAACCTGTGTAGTTCAAATAAATAAATATACATATGTGCAACGGATAAGAAATATAGGGAGAAAACAACGAATAAAGGAAGGGGGGGACATGCTGTGGGGAGATAACGATTTCATATAGGAAATCTAAATAAGGACAAAAAAAGAACAACAAGCCAGCATATCAATAAGGACAGAAATCACAAACTTGCACGGCATCACCCTTCGTGCTTTTACTCTCGTCCTCACTATGCAATGTATAATGAAATCAATGTAAATCATGGCACGGCACCACCCTTCGTGATTTTACTCTCTTTCAACACTATGCAATATATGATGTAATCATGGCACGGCATCACCCTTCGTGCTTTTACTCTCTTTCCTCACTGTATAATTAATGAATATGGTATGAAATGGTACATTGTACGACATGGCATCACCCTTCGTGCTTTACACTCTTTCCTTACAATATCAAACAAAGCACGGCATTACCCTTCGTGCTTTAGCACTCTTCCTCACCCAAACAACAATCACAAACAAAGGCAAGGGAGTAAACATAATAGAAATAATAACCCCGGCAAGGGAACAATATCAAACAATGCACGACATCACCCTTCATGCTTTAACACTCTTCCTCACCCAAACAGAAATCACAAACAGTGGCATGGGAGTAAGCAGAATAGATATAATAACCCCGACAAGGGAACAGTATCAAACAATGCACGGCATCACCCTTCGTGCTTTAACACTCTTCCTCACAGTGCACGGCATCACCCTTCGTGCTTTAACACTCTTCCTCACCCAAACATCAATCACAAACAGGGAAAGAGAGTAAACAAAATAGAATAGAAATCCCGGCAAGGGAACATCAATTGAACAATTAAATCCCGGCAAGGGAACAATGACAACAATTAAATCACGGCAAGGGAACAATAACAGTAATCTCAACATCCCAACAAGGGAGACAATATCAACGCAACAATGACCTGGCAAGGGTATTATCTTAGTAACTCTTTCTCTTTCTTTCACTTCATTTCATAATTTACTCTATTACTTGAGCCAATGCTCCAAAGATACATTTATTTCATAAAACTTCTTCGTTCGTGTTACAATTTGAGCCAATGCTCCAACAGAGTTTGCAGATAACAATTCCCTTCACATATTCTTCACAACATATAGAAATCATCAATTAAGCATGGAAATTACCACAAAACCAGAATATTCACAATATAAGGACTCACGGTCATGCTAGACACCAATGCATAGATACTCGTCACCATGCCTATACATCGTATTTGACAATTAGCAAGTATCAAATTATACTCAACTCCTATTCCCTCAAGCTAAGGTTAGACCGAACACTTACCTCGGGTTCAAAGTATAGCAATCAACCTTCTAACACCTCCTTTCCTTTAGAATTCAACTTCGGAATGGTATTATCTAGGCATAATCAACTCAAATATATCAATAAGGATTCAATGATTCAACTACATGGCCTAATTATCCATTTCCTAGCATTATTTCAAAATTATCAAAATTCGACCCCGGGCCTACTCACTCGAATTCTTGAAACTCTCGGAGGCAACACTCACCCAAAGCCTAAAGATCATAAATATACGATTTTCACTTGATTTCATGGACAATTCAAAGAAGATTTCTCAATGATCACAAGTTCTAGGGCACTACCCAATTTCTTGAATTTTTGCACTAGTTTATGAAGTTAATTAGGCTAAGATGCATGCATGAAGCGAATGTATGGGTGGAAGTTACTTACCTTACAAGACCTGGTCGAAAGCTTTTAAAAATGGGGAAAATAGCCTAAGGAGGAAGATGCAAAATGAGATAAATGTGTTTTAAACCCGTACTTAAACTCAATGCCTGAGCAGTGATCGCACCTGCGATGGCTGGGACCGTACTTGCGGTCTCGCATTTGCGAGAAAAACCTCGCACCTGCGAAATTGGTCTGGGAGGTCTGGGATCGCACCTGCGAAAGGGGAGACCGCATCTGCGATCTCGCATTGCGAGAAATGCTACGCACCTATGATGGCTGGCCAAGCCACTGGTGATCGCACCTGCGATGCCTGGGACCGCACTTGCGGTCTCGCACCTGCGATGCTGGGCAACCTTATCTGCGGTCACAGCAGAGCAGGCGCACCAACAGCTGTGTTTGCTGGTTTTTATCCCCGTTAGGTGCCCAGAAGGCACCTGGGCCCACCCGAGCCCTAATCCAAATATACCAATGAGTCCCAAATCATAATACAGACTCGCTCAAGCCTTCGGAAAACTCAAAACAATGCTAAAACTCGAAATCACACCCCAAACCTCAAGAACAAAACTTAGGAATTTTAAGTTTTCTAACTTCGCTAACAACGTGCCGAACTAACCTATACATCTCGGAATGATACCAAACTTCACAGTTAACTCACATAACATCCTACAAACTTGCCCGTGTGATCAAATCGCCAAAACAACATCATTCTCATCGGATTAGGCCTCAAAATCCATGAATTCTATCAAATTTCATAAAACATCAAATTTTCCATTTTAAGTCCGAAACACATCAAACGAAGTCCAATTTCAACCAAACTTCACAGAAATATCTTAAACGGCATATCGGACCTGTACCGGGCACCGGAACAAAAATACGGGCCAGATACCATCGCTTTCTAATCAGATTTCATTTTCAATTTCCTTAAACGCTTTCAGAAAATAATTTTACTCAAAAATTCATTTCTCGGGCTTGGGACCTGGGAATTCGATTCAGGGCATACGCCCAAGTCCAATATTTTCCTACGGACCCTCCGAGTATGTTTACCCAAAATGTTGAACGAAGTCAAATTTATTCATTTTAATATCAAATCTTAGCATTTTTCATAGAATTCATATTTAAGCTGTCCGGCTAGGTACCCGGATTGTGCACGTAATTCGAGGCATATACAAATGAGGTTTTCAAGGTCTCGGGAGTAAAAAATGGGTAATAACATAGGTGATGACCCTTTGGGTCGTCACATAAACACCGCATCAAGTACTACACGATACACCAGATCATAACTGCATACCCTTGTTCAATTGGCACCATGCGCCGCATAACCAATCATCTGACCACAATGAAGCTCCCTGAACCTTAATAGCCAAAATTCCACGAATATGATGCTCCCAATGCACCTCATAACAAATAACGTACACCCTGCTATAACACTGACGATACCACCACAACGGAGGAAATGTGCAGAAATTTATACTCAACTGCAGAGTTAACAAATCCTTGAATACCTCATCTTGACTAGAATCATCACTTTAGTATGATCCTGAATAATTGTATTTGTTATTTAATATACACTTCACATAACCTCATCGCACTGATCCCTGACCCGAAAATCTTGTCTCACCCAGTATGAACTACTCAGGCAACAAACCACCCCAACATGACCAACAACCTCAAATGATACCACATCGCGCCAATAGGCCATAACTCGAACATGATAATAAGAAACGACTAAGGATGGAACTATTCAACTCACGCAACTAATATGAACTTTCCTCAGAAAATAGGAAGTAAAATATAAGAAAATAAATATAGGAACATTACTCATCATCACACTGTTGCGGCGCGCAACTCGATCCAAATAACATACTCGTGGCGGCGTGCCACCCGATCCCAATAACATACTCGTGGAGGCGTGCCACCCGATCCAAATAACATAAAACTCACGTAAGAAGAAACACACAGAGCAAAATCGCTCACTAACACAAATATCGAACATCGATCACAAGCACGCTAAGTGCACAATACCATCCTGGGAAAACTGATAAAGCCGTAGGCTACAAGACTTAGGAACAACTGAGGTGCGATATATATATATATATATATATATATATATATATATATATATATATANACACACACACACACACACTCTAGATCTCAAGAGCTATCCTGCTCACATAACCTCCCCGCTACGCGGGACCTCAACATATAAGAAATTATAAAAGCCGTTTCACAACTCACACGGAACAATCACAATAACACATGAATTCGATGAAGACGGAACAACACCCGCTGTTCTAATACCTTTCCATGAAAAGCGCTCTACTGAAATGAACATGCCTGGCTCATACGGAGCCTATAATCATATTTAAATCCATCCACAAACGTCGAGCCACTTTGCTCACACCAAACTTAGCTATTAGCTTATACCTGGGTCCACATTAACCCACTTTTTCTCACAATACATGGGAACAACCATCATCACCGGGACTAACACCCCATAATCCATAATCAACTGAACCGAATGCCCTCCAGGCGTAAATTCTCAAATGAGTAATATTGCACTTCTTCACACTCAGTCCTAAAACTGAAATTCATTAAGTGACTACATGTCACACTTTATACAATCTTTTCGCGGTCATGCTTCCACGACCTTCCACATAAGGCAACAAGTCTGCCCATCCATGACACCGACCACACTAAGGCCGCAAAACACATCAAGAACCCATGACCTGGGTACAAAGCCTCTTTCACCGAATATCAATCTCAACTGACACTGAAGATAACACCAGCTTACTATGAACTTTCAAATCACTTTGTCTTGCTCTTCCAAGATCATGACATCCTTATAACCATCAGACCTAAATCTCGATTCTTACTCCCAGTTACATACTGCTTACCACACCTAACATGGAAATACGAGGTAGCGCAAGAATTCCATCACAACTTCCGAACCACCAATAGGGTGAGCACTTCATCATATAAAAGCTTTTTACTTGACTCAATTCAAGAGCACCATCTCAACACACGAGTGAATTCCCATTATCACCTAATCATGCAAATTCTTAAGTAGTAGTCTATACCACCATAACCCTTCCGGGGTCCGCCTACACCTGACAGGCCATAGAACTCAAATGCTCCCACATGAGATCCGTTACAACGGCCGACAAGCCCCTTACACACTGACACAAACCACATGCATAACTAAATCACAGCAAAGGAACCGATCACTGCCGCAAATGTGCCAGTACAACCATGGCTAATCAATCTATCTTCTTTTAATCATCTTCAATTGCCTTAGGAATAGTAACAACTTCCTTCTACCCATAGCAAACTCAACCCTCACTCACCCCGAGTGATCTTGATTCACGAGACTACGCTGCCCAAATCTCGCAACCCGTCTCATACCCTTCTGATAATTCTTTTCTTCAATCTGGAGTCTATTTCTCTCACTCTTCTAATGCTATCCTGACATATTATAGAACATTCCAACAATCCTTCCTTTTTCTCAAAGATTACTCTGCAAAAGCTCAATTCTCGATCATAATGCTGCCTGAAATCCTTGTACGCCATATTCTTTACCTTTAAACTCACTAGGACCGCTATTGAGAGTCACCCACTCCGATTGGCCCCGAATACAATTAACTCCAGGGCTCCCCTAGCACAGGAACACCCTTTTCAATGAAACACGTGACTGAGTCAATAACCTGACAACTCACCTAGGCCTTAAGCAAAATTATGGATTTTCTAGAGCCTAACTCTGGCCCGACAGGGCCAACTTTTGCACACATTCATCAAATCCCACGCACAATCAACATCTTACTCCTTTCCCTTAGCTGAAACAACTGGCCAACACACCGACAATTCGCAACCCTATGAGAAGACAACCCTACAGCCCTACTGCAGATGGTGGGACTCCCCCACTTAGCCCGAAGCCACTTCTTGCACCACTCTAGACCCTGCTGAGATCCTTTCTCCTTTGATAACACGATCCCTGCCAACCGCATTCTGCAACACTTCTTCTTGATAATCTGACCCCACGGAACCGAAGAAACCATAGCACCTCCGAACCTAACACATTCCATCTGATCAATGACGACGACTACATGTCATAGGTGCATATCCCACCTCACTTGAAGACACCCAGTCTTACTACTTTATCAACTCCAACCAGACCATTCAGAATCCCAATGCCTTTCCTCTGCCGGAACTAAAACACTGAAATCAAACTCTGAGAAGACCTCCCTTTAACCATTCATCACCCCCAACGTATGGGAAAGCATTTTAATATCATATCAATGCAGCGTGACAATCAATTGAAAACATCATCACCACCCGAGCACGACCCTAAGGCTCCCAGAAAAATAGCTACTGAGCTGAAATAACACATTACCCTTTTGCAGGGCCATAACAATAACCACGACCATTTACACATGGAAGCATCTCAGATTACATTCGTAGCACCATTCCCAATTCTCAAATTCATGATCCATAGCAAGCGCTTCGCGACGCGTAAGATTGAGTTGGAATGAACATAGGCATAAGCCTCAAAGGAATCAACTCACACGATGAACAATCAAGAAGAGAAGTACTCCTAACAGCCTCTCGAAGATAAGTACAGACATCTCCGTACCGATCCGCAAGACTCTACCAGACTTGCTCATGACTCGTGAGACCTACGGGAACCTAGTGCTCTGATACCATCTTCACTACAAGAAATTGGATTTTTAGTGGCAATATATAGCGGCGACCAAAAATGTTGCTACAGAAGTTACACCTTTAGCATCGACTTTATAAATCGCCTCTAAAGGTGATTATATTTAGCAACGACTTTTCTGAGGTCGCCTCTAATTTGGCTGAAATTTTCGGTACCCGCTAAAACTAAAATTTTGGCTCCATATTATTTGTAACGACTTTAAAAAGTCGCCCCTTAATCCCTATTGTAGCGACTGGGTCGCTACCGATCCTCTTATATTTTAATTGAAAATACAAAGTATAGGTTTAAAGAAAAGTCTGAGGATCGATTTTTTATTGGGCGATGTGTACAAATAGCCACTAATAAAAGCTGTCTTTATTTTAAAGCCAGTATTTTAAATGTATTTATTCTTTAGCCATTAGTTTAATGATTTTTTACCGGACTGGATGAAAATACCCTTATGCTATAACTTCTCAAGGAGGAGGTTGTGTGTGATAGAAGGTTCTGCGCAAGTTTGAAAATACCCTTGCGCATGTTTGAAGGTCCTTAACTTCAAGTTTCAAGTTCAAAAGTTATGGACAAACAGTTCTTAACTTCATGTTTCAAGTTAAAAAGTTAAGGACAAGCAGTCCTTAACTTTAAGTTTCAAGTTAAAAATTTAAGGAAAATAGGTCCTTAACTTATAGTTTTCAGTCCTTAACTTAAAAGTTCAAGTTAAAAAGTTAAGGGCAATAGGTCCTTAACTTATAGTTTTCAGTCCTTAACTTAAAAGTTCAAGTTAAAAAGTTAAGGGCAATAGGTCCTTAACTTATAGTTTTTAGTCCTTAACTTTGAGATCCAAGTCCAAAAGTAAAAAACACTTAGACCTTAACTTTTGAACTAAACTTCAGGACTACAGGTCCTTAACTTTTGAACTTAACTTCAAGACTTCACGACTACATTTCCTTAACATAATTATCTTTGTCCTGAAGTTTTGTCTTTGTAACTGGGGAACTTCAGCCCCGTATGCTGATGTTGTTGTCTTTATAACTTGGGAGAACTGAAGTTCGTAAATAGGGAAATTCAACTGTAGAGCTGAAGTTTTTGTCTGTGTAATTGGGAAACTTCAGTATACGGGACTGAAGTTCCCCAGTTATAAAGACAAAAACTTCAGCATACGGGGCTGAAGTTTTGTCTTTGTAACTGGGGAACTTCAGCATACGGGGCTGAAGTTCCCCAGTTATAAAGACAAAAACATCAGCATACAGGGCTGAAGTTCCCCAAGTTACACTGGGGAACTTCACCTCTAGAGCTGAAGTTTTGTCTTTGTAATTGGGGAACTTCAACATACGGGGCTGTAGTTCCCCAGTTATAAAGACAAAAACATCAGCATACAGGGCTGAAGTTCCCCAAGTTACACTGGGGAACTTCACCTCTAGAGCTGAAGTTTTGTCTTTGTAATTGGGGAACTTCAACATACGGGGCTGTAGTTCCCCAGTTATAAAGACAAAAAAACGGATATAGGTTAAATGGGGGCGACCAAATAAGATGCCCTGCGCAATTTTTACAGGAAAGGGTAACACTACCTATTCATATTAATTTCAATAGAGTAGTGGCTACTTTTGCTCAGTATTAAAAATGTTGGATAAAAAATAAATACCACCTTAAATTGTGGCTACCCCATGCCATTTATTCTTTTAGGCGATGTGTACAAATAGCCACTAATAGAAGCTGTCGTTATTTTAAAGCCAACAATTTGAATGTATTTATTCTTTAGCCATTATTTTAATGAATTTTTACCGGACTGGACGAAAATACCCTTATGCTATAACTTCTCAAGGAGGAGGTTGAACGTGATAGAAGGTCCTTGCGCAAGTTTGAAAATACCCTTGCACATGTTTGAAGGTCCTTAACTTTAAGTTTCAAGTTCAAAAGTTAAGGACAAGCAGCCCTTAACTTCATGTTTCAAGTTCAAAAGTTAAGGACAAGCAGTCCTTAACTTTATGTTTCAAGTTAAAAAGTTAAGGACAAGCACTCCTTAACTTTAAGTTTCAAGTTAAAAAGTTAAAGACAATAGGTCCTTAACTTATAGTTTTCAGTCCTTAACTTTGAGATCCAATTCCAAAAGTAAAAAACACTTCGTCCTTAAATTTTGAACTAAACTTCAGGACTACAAGTCCTTAAGTTTTGAACTTAACTTCAAGACTTCAGGACTATATTTCCTTAACACAATTATCTTTGTCCTGAAGTTTTATCTTTGTAACTGGGGAACTTCAGCCCCGTATGCTGAAGTTGTTGTATTTATAACTTAGGAGAGCTGAGGTTCGTAAATGGGGAACTTCAGCTGTAGAGCTGACGTTTTTGTCTTTGTAACTGGGGAACTTCAGCATACGGGGCTAAAGTTTCCCAGTTATAAAGACAAAAACTTCAGCATACGGGGCTGAAGTTCCCCCAGTTACGCTGGGGAACTTCAGCTCTAGAGTTGAAGTTTTGTCTTTGTAACTGGGGAACTTCAGCATACGGGGCTGAAGTTCCTCAGTTATAAAGACAAAAACTTCAGCATACGGGCTGAATTTCCTCAGTTTACAAAGACAAAACTTCAGCTCTAGAGCTGAAGTTCTCTAGAGCTGATGTTTTGTCTTTGTAACTGGGGAACTTCAGCCCGTATGCTGAAGTTGTTGTCTTTATAACTTGGGAGAGTTGAAGTTCGAAAATGGGGAACTTCAGTTCTAGAGATAAAGTTTTTGTCCTTGTAACTGGGGAACTTCAGCCCGTATGCTGAAGTTGTTGTCTTTATAACTTGGGAGAGTTGAAGTTCGAAAATGGGGAACTTCAGTTCTAGAGATAAAGTTTTTGTCTTTGTAACTGGGGAACTTCAGCATACAGGGCTGAAGTTCCCTAGTTATAAAGACAAAAGCTTCAGCATACGGAGCTGAAGTTCCCCAAGTTACACTGGGGAACAGTTTTGTCCTTGTAACTGGGGAACTTCAGCATACGGGGTTGAAGTTACCCAGTTATAAAGACAAAAAAGCGGATATAGGTTAAATGGGGGCGACCAAATAGGATGCCCCGTGCAATATTTACAGGAAAGGGTAACACTGCCTATTCATATTAATTTTAATAGACTAGTGGCTACTTTTGGAGCATTAAAAATGGTGGATAAAAGTAAATACCACCTTAAATTGTGGCTACCCCACGCCATTTCTTATTTTCGGCGATGTGTACAAATAGCCACTAATAAAAGCTGTCTTTATTTTAAAGCCAGCGTTTTAAATGTATTTATTCTTTAGCCATTAGTTTAATGAATTTTTACCGGACTGGATGAAAATACCCTTATGCTATAACTTCTCAAGTAGGAGGTTGAACGTGATAGAAGGTCCTTGCGCAAGTTTCAAAATACCCTTGCGCATGTTTGAAGGTCCTTAACTTCAAGTTTCAAATTCAAAAGTTATGGACAAGCAGCCCTTAACTTCAAGTTTCAAGTTCAAAAGTTAAGGACAAGAAGTCCTTAACTTAAAGTTTCAAGTTAAAAAGTTAAGGACAAGCAGTCCTTAATTTCATGTTTCAAGTTAAAAAGTTAAGGACAAGCAGTCCTTAACTTTAAGTTTCAAGTTAAAAAGTTAAGGACAATAGGTCCTTAACTTATAGTTTTCAGTCCTTAACTTAAAAGTTCAAGTTAAAAAGTTAAGGACAATAGGTCCTTAACTTATAGTTTTCAGTCCTTAACTTTGAGATCCAAGTCCAAAAGTAAAAAACACTTCGTCCTTAACTTTTGAACTAAACTTCAGGACTACAGGTCCTTAACTTTTGAACTTAACTTCAAGACTTCAGGACTACATTTCCTTAACACAATTATCTTTGTCCTGAAGTTTTATCTTTCTAACTGGGGAACTTCATCCCCGTATGCTGAAGTTGTTGTATTTATAACTTGGGAGAGCTGAAGTTCGTAAAATGGGGAACTTCATCTCAAAAGATGAAGTTTTTGTCTTTGTAACTTGGGAACTTCATCATACGGGGCTGAAGTTCCCTAGTTATAAAGACAAACACTTCAGCATACGGGGCTGAAGTTCCCCCAGTTACACTGAGGAACTTCAGCTCTAGATTTGAAGTTTTGTCTTTGTAACTGGGGAACTTCAGTATACGGGGCTGAAGTTCCCCCACTTACACTGAGGAACTTCAGCTCTAGATTTGAAGTTTTGTCTTTGTAACTGGGGAACTTCAGTATACGGGGCTGAAGTTCCCCAGTTATAAAGAGAAAAACTTCATTATGCGGGCTGAAGTTCCACAATTTACAAAGACAAAACTTCAGCATTAGAGCTGAAGTTCTCTAGAGCTGAAGTTTTGTCTTTGTAACTGGGGAACTTCAGCCCATATGCTGAAGTTGTTGTCTTTATAACTTGGGAGAGCTGAAGTTCGTAAATGGGGAACTTCAGCTCTAGAGCTGAAGTATTTTACTTTGTAACTGGGGAACGTCAACATAGGGGGCTGAAGTTCCCCAGTTATAAAGACAAAAACATCAGCATACGAGGCTGAAGTTCCCCAAGTTACACTGGGGAACTTCACCTCTAGAGCTGAAGTTTTGTCTTTGTAACTGGGGAACTTCAGCATACGGGGCTGAAGTTCCCCAGTTATAAAGACAAAAAAGCGGATATAGGTTAAATGGAGGGGACCAAATAGGATGCCCCGCGCAATTTTTACAGGAAAGGGTAACACTGTCTATTCATATCAATTTTAATAGACTAGTGGCTACTTTTGCTCAACATTAAAAATGCTGGATAAAAAATAAATACCACCTTAAATTGTGGCTACCCCACGCCATTTCTTCTTTTTTATTTTTCAGTCGATTTTCTCTCTCTCTATCTCAAAACTCTCCTCCCTCTCTCTAAAATCCCTCATGGTAACAACCTAACTTTCCCTCAAATTAGGTATTATCTGCTCCAAATCTCTCAAATCAAAGATAAGAAACTCATCAATTATCAGGTTTGTGGTCAAATCCCTAATTTTTCCCATCCGATTTCTGTCATATAGTTGAGGGGAGGAAAATTTCACATCCGATTTCTATCATATAGTTTCTGAGTTTTCCCTAATCTCAACGACTTTTCTGAGTTTTGTGCATTTGTTTAACTGGAAACCCATATTAATTTTTATATAAATTTAAGTTTGGGGTTTTTTTTATTAGGATTATTTATTCTGTAAGGTAAAATCTTCAACATGCGGTTAGGTATTATCATTATTTCAGTGATTTTGCATTTGTATTCTCAGATTTTATTTCGCTTCTTGTGTTTGATTCAAATTTCTTCATTTTGATTCCCGCTTATTTGTTGCATGTGCTGTATCTGCATGTCTGATCTTTTTCAGTTTTTCCTTTGTTTGGTGAAACATTTGAGCTTGGTAATGGGACTTTGGGTATTTGTGAATTAGTTTTTTATTGTTTCCTATTTTTTGGATTTCTTTCTTGCTGGATTTATTATATGCATTCAGCAGTTGTATCTTATTGATTTTTGAAAATAGCGACATAGATGCAGATTTGTGATTTTTGAAAATAGCTACATAGATGCATATTTGTGAAAATAGCTCAATTTTGATGGATGTACCCTTTTGGGAGGTAATTTATTATATAATTTTAATTCCATAATTTGAATGGCACATTATATTGGTGAGTTTTTTCAATATAGGTATTTGCGAACACAAAAGTCATATGTTCGCAATAATGCTCATCCAGAAGGTTCAATTGCCGAAGGTTATTTGGCAGAGGAAAGTCTCACATTTAGCTCCAGATACTTAAATAATATTTCAACCAAGTTCAAAAAACCGACCAGGAATGACGATGGACCTATGTCCAATGGGGAGATGTCTATCTTAAAAAAAAGTGGGCAAAAAAAAAAGGTGGTTCAGAAGGCATCATGCTCTCTCATGATGAGTTCAAACAAGCATGTATGTATGTGCTTCAAAATTGTGAAGAGGTTCTTCCATTCATGGAGTATCATATTAATTTCAAGATAGGCTCACATTGAAATGTTTCAACAACATTATCTTAACTGACTCCATTTCAAAATATAGGGAATACCAAGGAGATATTGAAAGACAAGGTTCAATGAGTGATGGGATGCATATCAGTGGGTTTCTTTATTGGTTTCGTGCACGTGTAAGTTTCTAGTTAAGTGACATTTTTATATTAGTATAATATTACAATGGCATTATTAGTTACAACAACGTTGTTTGGCTTGTAGGTCTTTGTACTAGCTGCACAAGGGCGCGCAAACGAGGAGCTCATAAGCTTAGCCGTTGGCCATTCAGACAGTTGAAAGGGGATCATTGCTCAAGAACTGGACCACTATACCATCAAGGGCCCGACGAGTCCCGGGGTAGCATGGCTTCTAGCATGATTTGTTTTTGAAAACAAGTCTTCTTGAGTATCTTGTTTTAAAAATATCTTTCAGTATCTCATTTCTAAAAACAATGTTTGAGTTATTGAAAATCGCTTTGTTCGACATTTTAATATTTACCAATGGCTTGATGTTTTATTACTATTTTTCAAATCTTTCTCTCTACAACATTACTATTTTTTATCTTGATGAACCAACGTTTGTGACATGTAATGAGACAACGCAACATAAGGACAGTGACTCGGAAGAGATAGAAGAAGAAGATGTGATACTTGAGGAAATTATCAGAGAACTTGAGAATTTTGAATTTAAGCCCAAGTCCAACCTGGACGAAACCGAGATAGTCAATTTGGGAGATTCTGAAATCATCAAAGAAACTTGCATAAGAATCCACTTGCCACCGTCAAAAAGGAAGAACACACTCGTTTATTGAAAGAATATGAGGATATTTTTGCATGGTCATACAATGATATGACAGGGTTGAGCACATCCATAGTGGCTCACAAGCTACCTACCAATCCAATGTGTACGCCAGTGAAGAATAAACTTAGGAAATTCAAACCAGACATGAGCCTAAAAATCAAGGAGGAAGCCACTAAGCAAATAAAATCCAAAGTCCTTAGGGTATTTGAGTACCGAACCTTGTTAGCCAACATTGTACCAGTTCCAAAGAAAGATGAAAAAATCAGGGTGTGTTGATTATCGGGATTTAAACAGAGTAAGTCCCAAGGATGATTTCCCGCTGCCAAACATACACATACTCATTGATAACTGCGCCAAGAATGAGCTCCAGTTCTTTGTGGATTGCTTCATGGGTTATCATCAAATCTGGATGGACGAAGAAGACGCAAAAAAGACAGCCTTCACTACACCATGAAGAGTGTACTACTACAAAATGATGCCATTCGGTCTGAAGAATGCTGTGGCCACATACATGAGGGCCATGATGTCCATCTTCTATGATATGATACATAAGGAAATAGGGGTATATGTTTATGACGACATCATCAAGTCCAAGAAATCCACAAATCACATAGCAGACTTGAGAAAGTTCTTTGACCGGTTGCGGATGTGATGACCCTTTGGGCCATCACCTATTTTATTTACCATCACATACTTCCGAGGCCTTGAAAACCTCATTTGTAGTTGCCTTGATTTGCGTGCACATTCCAGGCGCGTAGCCGGAAAGTTTAAATATGAAATTCTGTAAGAAATACTAAAATTTAATATTAAAATTGGTAAATTTGACTCCAGTCAACATTTTGGGTAAACGAACCCGGACCCGTGAATTGACAGTCCCAGAGGGTCCATAGGATAATATGGGACCTGGGCGTATGCCCGGAATCGAATTCCGAGGTCCCAACCCCGAGAAATGAATTTTTGAGTAAAATTGTTTTTCTGAAATTTATAAAGAAAAGTGAAATGAAAATTTGTTAGAACACGTTGGTATCGGGCCCGTATTTTTGTTCCGACGCCCGGTACAGGTCTTATATGTGTTTTAAGATATTTTTGTGAAGTTTGGTTGAAATTGGACGTCATTTGATGTGTTTCGGACTTAAAACTCTAAATTTGAAAGTTTATTAAGTTTGAAGGAAAACTAGTGATTTTTGAGGTTTGATTCGTTGATTTTGATGTTATATTGGCGATTTGATCACACGGCTAAGTTCGTAGGGTGTTTTTGAGTCAATGCATGTGATGTTTTAGGAGCCCCGAGGGCTCGAGAGTGTTTCAGAGGTGTCTCGGAGCGATTTTGAACTTAGGAAGATTGCTGGTTTTTGGCTTCAACAGTTGCAGGTCCATTTGTTTTTCGCGTTCGCGACCCCTGTTCCGCGTTCGCGTAGCTTTAAGCTTTTCCTTCATCGTGTTAACATCCATTCCCTCGCAAACACGTAGGGTTATTTGAACCTGAGGGCTTATCCCTCTTTTCCTCTTGACGTTCGCGTACAGTTGACCGCAAACGCGTAGCTTTACATGTGCCCTTCACCGCGTTCGTGTGATGTCCCATGCGTTCACATAAGTCAAATTCTGGACACCAGCCTTTTTACTCTTCCCGTTCGCGTTCTCCCTTTCGCGAATGCGATGGCTTGCCCAGTCTTCCCTTCGCGAACGCGACCTCACTTCCGCGAACGCGAAGGGTAATTTTGCCTAGTGGTATATAAATATTTCCAGAACCAGTAGCTATGGGATTTTTCATAAATCATAACGAACTTTTTCTTCTCCAAGGCCCTTAGGCGTCCATTGAAGCCTTCCTTCATAAAAAATTCTTGGGTCAGTAAATGTTAACTTGTTTCCTTCATTTTTCACCTATATCTAATGGATTACTAAGCCTAAAACATGCAAATTAGAGTAGAAAATTTAGAATTTGGGTAGATTTAGGCCCTTTGAATTTTCTTGATTTAGACCTCTTTTTGGGGTCGCATTTGAAAAAAAATTATATATTCGTGCTCGTGGGTGAATGGGTGACATGGTTTTGGTCCGAGCCTCGTGTTTGGACCAAGCGGGCCCGGGGTCGAATTTTGTTATTTTGGAAGAATGCATGGAAATGGGTGATTAGACTATGTAATTGAATCATTGAATCCTTATTGATATACTTGAGTTGATTATTTCTAGATAATACCATTCCAGAGTTGAATTCTAAAGGAAAGGCGGTGTTAGAGGGTTGATTGCTATATTTTGGACCCGAGGTAAGTGTTTGGTCTAACCTTAGCTTGAGGGAATAAGAGTTGATTATTATTTGCTACTTGCTAATTGTCAAATACGATGTATAGGCATGGTGACGAGTATCTATACATTGGTGTCTAGCATGACCGTGAGTCCTTATATTGCGAATATTCTGATTTTGTTGTAACTTTCATGTTTAATTGATGATTTCTATATGTTGTAAAGAGCATGTTAAGGTAATTGTGATCTTTAAAATCCTTTGGAGCATTGGCTCAAATTGTAGCACGAATGGTGAAGATATGTGAGATAATTGAGTCCTTTGGAGCATTGGCTCAAATTGTAGCACGAATGGTGAAGATATATGAGATAATTGAATCCTTTGGAGTATTGGCTCAAGTAATAGAGTAAATTATGAAATGAAAGTGAAAGAAAGAGAAAGAGTTACTAAAATATACCTTGGTCATTGTTGCTTTTGATATTGTCTCCCTTGCTCGGATGTTGAGATTACTGTTATTGTTCCCTTGCCGGGATATAATTATTTAATTGATGTTCCCTTGCCGGGATTTCTATTTTTATTCTATTTACTCCCTTTCCCTTGTTTGTGATTGCTGTTTGGTTGAGGAGGAGTGTTAAAGTATGACGGGTGATGTCGTGCACTGTTTGCTATGGTAAGGAAGAGTGTTAAAGCACGAAGTGTGATGCCTTGCATTGTTTGATATTGTCTCCCTTGCTGGAATGTTGAGATTACTGTTATTGTTCCCTTGCCAGGATTTCTATTTCTATTCTGTTTACTCCCTTGCCCTTGTTTGTGATTGCTGTTTGGGTGAGGAAAAAGTGTTAAAGCACGAAGGGTGATGCCATGCATTGTTTGCTATGGTGAGGAAGAGTGTTAAAGCACAAAGGTAATGTCGTGCATTGTTTGATATTGTTTAGGAAAGAGTGTAAATCACGGAGGGTGATGCCGTGCCGTACGATGTACCATTCCGTACCGATATTCATTGATTATACTATGAGAAAAGAGAGTAAAAGTACGAAGGGTGATGCCGTGCCATGATTTACATTGATTACATTATACATTACATAGTGAGGACGAGAGAAAAAGCACGAAGGGTGATGCCGTGCCATGATTTACATTGATTACATTATACATTACATAGTGAGGACGAGAGAAAAAGCACGAAGGGTGATGCCGTGTCGTGATTTACATTGATTACATTATACATTGCATAGTGAGGACGGGAGTAAAAGCACGAAGGGTGATGCCGTGCAAGCATTGATATTCTGGTCCTTATTGTTATTCTGGCCTTGTTTTCCCTTTCTTTGTTTAAGATTTCTTATATGATACTTTTATCTCCCCACAACATGTTCCCCTTCGCTTATTGATTGATTACTTCCGTTGTATATATATATATTCAAATTGCACAGGTTTACTTGGTAGTCTGGTTCTAGCCTCGTCACTACTTCGCCGAGGTTAGGCAAGGCATTTACCAGTAAATGGGGTCCGTCGTACTAATGCTATACCTGCACTTCTTTATGTTGAGCAGACTACGCAGCCGGACCCATAGGACATCATTAGTGGGAGTATCTTCCAGCTTATCCTAAAGGCTTCAAGGTATACCCGCTGGCGTTCGTGGGCCATGGCATCTCTCCCATCCCCATGTCTTCGCTTCTGTCTTGTTTTTCCTCTAGTTTCAGAGACGTCATGTATTTCCTTTCAGACTTTGTATTTAGCACTCTTATAGGCAGTTCGTGAGTTTGTGACTCCAGGTTTTGGGAAAATTATGCGACGATCTATCGTATTGTCTTTACTTACTTTTGAACTATATTTTATTTCCGCTGTTAAGTTGTGAACTACTTTAGCTTGTTATGTTGATTCGAGGTTATCATGATAGTTTAATTGTACACGTTGGCTTGTCTAGCGGGTTCAATGTTAGACGCCATCACGGCCCGATGGTGGGATTTCGGGGCATGACATCGGAAGTACAATCTAAAGCTGAATCCCGCAAAATGTGCATTTGGAGTTCCTGTTCGAAAATTATTGGGATTCATTGTCAACCACCAAGGAATCAAGTTGGACCCGTCAAAGGTAAAAGCTAGCCAAAAATTACCACCACCAAAGAACAAGAAAGACGTGATGAGTTTCTTGGGACGCCTCAAATACAACAACCGCTTCATAGCACAATCCATAGTGACATGTGAACCAATTTTCAAAATACTGAAGAAGGATGCCGCAACCAGTTGGACTGAGGATTTTAGAAGGCTTTTGACAAAATCAATGAATACTTGTCCACACCACCAGTCTTAGTCCCGTCAGAACCTGGTAGACCTTGATTATTAGTCATAATTTGCCTCTCTGTTACTGTGTCACTCAACATGATCACTGGACCCCATACCCCTCTAGTATTTGCTTGATTTAGAACAGTTCTCTCATCATGTTTCAATTGTTACTTTGCGATGTTGGGCTAAGTCTTTGATACAACTTGATCTTCTTTAGTTAATTAGGCCATTATGTCAATGCTTGAATGCCTATATCCGCTACTTGACATGATTTTACCTTACACTCTGCCCAGAATCTATATAGTAATAGTCTTGCATATGTGTCTTAATTTGTAGTTATGATCTCACTCCTCTACTAACATGATGCCATGTTCTTTCTATTATTACTTGGCTCAACACAATGATGTCCTATTTCTTGGTAATAATACTAGGTTGTGTACTTAGCATAATTCAGCCATGTTTCAACATGTTTAGTATTGTGCACCTGTACATAATAGTCTTTGTCAATCCTGTAAACATGTTCTTTTCTTAACTTTTTCAGCATGTGACTACCTCTATGCTAAGTTTTGAACCTGTTTCTATCAAGATTTCTTTTTAAAATTATGTGATTTTTTCAATTTTTGGTCTATATGCTCAATTTGGTCGTGTCTGTTTAAATCCCTCAAGTCCTGTCTATCAACGTTGGTCCCCTCTCTTTCACTTATAACTCGAGCTCTTTAAATCTCCATTCTTAGCCGTCTGAAAGCCAAGGCTACTTAGGTTCTACCATTTGACCTCCCTAATGTGAGCACTGCTCGTGGTCCAATTGAGACCCTTGTGAACTCTGACACACTAGGGCTTGGTCCCTAGTCATGCTCTGAATTTTCTCTATCAACCTCCCTAGTGTGAGCACTGCCCTGGGTCCTTGAAGCTCTTGGAAACTCTGACACACTAGGGCCTTGGTTCTACATTTCTCAACTCTGTTTTTACCTACTGGTTGAATCAACTAGTTTCTGGTTGCTTTATGTAAATTAAGATATGACTTATGGGTTGTGGTAAACCATGTGGACTTGAGAATGAAGGCTTGGCCTGGTTGGGTATATTTTTGGGCCTATTGTAGGCTCACTATAGTTATTTCTACTCTACAATTTATTCCACTCATTTGGGATTGTAATAATGTTGTAATAACAATTGGGGTGTTAGTAAAATCGGGAAAATGAGTTTATTTTAACATTTTCATGAAATGAGTAGAAATCCTGCCTATAGGTTTTACTTTGCTCAAATACGTGCTGCTATTGTGTGTGTTAGATGACCTGCCTATAGGTGTTGACTTTGCTCAAATACGTGCTACTATTGTGTGTTCTAGATGACCTGCCTATAGTTGTTTACTTTTCTCAAATATGTTCTGCCATTGTGTGGGTTAGATAACCTGCTTATAGGTATTTACTTTGTTCAAATATGTTCTACTGTGACGCATGTTAGATAACTTGCCTATAGGTATTTAATTTGACCTATTTTGCTCCCACATGCGAGAAACCATGCCTATAGGATATTGAATGATTAATATCTCAATGTGCGCATAGGATTCTGTTTACACGTGGCTTAATCTACAAATATAGAAATCATGCCTATAGGATCTAAAATCAATCCTAATTATTGATTATCCTGCTCGCATCCTTTAAGTGCTAATGTTGAACTTTTAACACTGTGTCATCGCCATTATTAGAAAGCATGCCTATAGGATCCAATCAAGCAATCCTATAGTTATCATTGCCAATTATTGCACAAATCACCTAGTTATCATGCCTATAGGTCTAACCGCTTATAACCCATAATCAGTAGGCAACTCTGTAGTCACTTAGTAGCCGTATTTAAGAAATGTCTTTCGCATATGAAACTGTCTGCCTATTAAAAATCTAGAATAACATATAGATCATGCCTATAGGATTCAATAACTTTAATTCATATAAAATCTGCAATTGTCAAATGCCTAAATCAATTGCGTGCATTTGTTGTCTAAGTGCGGAGGCTAACTTCAACCCTTATTTGCTTTTACATGAAAGTCCAACTTGTTTTGTATGTCGCCTAGTTTTCTCATTCTGAGCAACCTAAGTTGAGTCTAGAACCATCCATGATAGAAGTCCAAACGCCTCCTGGACTGTAGGTATGGGATAGGTAGTGCACGCATAATGTACGATTTAGAATTAATTAGTACGCTTTAGGTAAACAACTTAAAGATAGTAATCGGGTAGCAGGAGATGATAGTGTTGATACCCAAATTTTCCCTCATATTTTTAAAATATATTTATATACTTTTAAAATAGTGCATATGCATCATCATTTGATTTACAAGCATTCACAAGTATTTTTACATAATTTTCCATAATTTTTGAAAGCTTTAAATCAATTTATTTCTGTATTTTATTATACAAATATACAATAATTATCCTCTAAATTACTTTTGTGATGATGTAATCATCTAAAACTTATCATTTATGCCCTTACAAGGTTTTAAAATTTTTATTGCATTTGTTATAATTACATTTGCATTTTTAGGGCTAAAATTGCACATTTTGCAATAATAGCCAATCCATGTTTTATTACATTATTTATGCAAAAAATAAACTTTTATATATTTATAGTGTCAAATAACTATTTTTAATCATTTTAACCAGAAATGATATTTTTTTTAGTTAATTATTTCTTAAATTGGGTATTTAAAATTTGGCCCCCAATTTTCAATTAAACATGGACCCTAAACTACCCAAACATACCCAATTACACCAAGCCCAATACCCCTGACCCAATTACCCTTACCCACTTAATAAATAGATCCAAACGATGCTCATAAACGACCCCTCACTTTCCATATATCTCCTCCTCTCTACCCTAATCCTCATTTCCCAAAAACCGCCGCCTCTATATCCCTCCTGTGATGAAACCTAATCCCGCCGCCTCACTAAAACCCCCCCATATACCGTTCCTAATGGGATTCTTTCTCCATTAGATTACCTTTTTTGCGTTTTTCCTTTATTTGGTGACTCTTTATAGAATAACTTAAGTACTTGCATAAACATGGCAAGTACCCTACTTTGATTCTGTCGTAATCATTTCTCAACTCTTGAATCTGGAAATATTAAGGCCAAACACGTTTATTTGCATTGTGTATGCCCGATTTATTCGTATCTTGCTGATTCCGTAAGATTAGGTTTTCATATATTTTTAATCGAACCAAATCTGGTTCAATTCAGTGTTTTTCTTGAATAATTTCCTTTCCACGTTCATTTTTACGCAGTGTGTGATTATTTTGTCCTTATTTCTCTGCCGATTTTGTGTGATTTACCTAAACCTAGGGTTCTGAATTTCTCTTTCCTTACTGATTTAGATGTCCGAATTAATTATTTTCCAAATTATGTGTTTAGTTTTCTGCACTATTTAAACCCCTCCCCATTCCTCTTTGATAAAGGTTTTCATGTTCTGAGTTCGAAAGTCTTTCACTACTATAATAAAAATTGTGTGCTTCCGATCTTGAATAATCTCAATCAATGTTTTGATTCCTGGCCGGCTGAAAGCCAATGCCAGAAATCTCCAAGTTCTTGCTTATGTTTGGTGATATTTACCACACTATTGGATCCCTTTCTTCCCTGTTTCATCTCAACTGGTGATTTAATTGACCCTTTTCCATTTCATTATGATTATTTGCTCAATGTGCTATTTCAACTAGACTATGTTATCCTAAATGCTATTACTTGTAGTTTGAGACATTTTTGAACCTTTTTTGAGTTGATTAATGAAATTCTTCTTAAAGTCTAGGTTACTGATGACTATATTTTTAAGTTGTGTTTGTTATGAACCTATTTATAAACATGCTGTCATACCTTTTCCTATGGACCATGTATTGATGTGTGCATTAACAGGTTTATAAGTCTTTTTGTTGAACCTGTTATAATGTGGCCTGTTTTATTTTGTTCTTGTTATATTATGACACCTCTAGTAACTGCGTCAATCAGTTTTTACATGTCCTGACATATTGCTAATTAGTGTGATTCCTTCCAATGAAACTAGTTCCTGTACTTAGTATAATCTGGACTCTTTGTTATCACTATGAATCTGCTTATGAATTGCCTTGTTAGCATGTGATTGAGTTTATTTCCCGAAGCTTGACTAAGTCTGCCTAAGTTCAAGCATGTCTACCATTTGTTTGTATATGCTCTATATGTGATTCTATCCTTCAGTGGATTCCCTAATCCTATTTTACTCCCCTAATCCTTCTGAATTCTCATACGTAGCTGGATGAAAGCCAAAGCTATTTAGGTTTTGTCCTTTGACCTCCCTACTGTGGGAACTGCTCAGGGTTCATGTGAGACCCTTGTGTACTCTGACACACTAGGACCTGGTCCCTTATCTTTCCTTGAACTGTTTATGATCAATCTCTCTAGTGTGAGAACTACCCTGGAATCTTGAAGCCCTTGAGAATTCTGATACGCTAGGGATTTGGGTTATGTATGCTCAGCCTTGATATATGGGTGAATCCCTCAACAACTGGTTATGTTGTATCTATGAACATGGATTTTGGAGCTATTGTGAGTTGAATGCCTGGCATGCCCATGTGCATTTGGGACTGTTGTAGGCTCCCTATAGTTATACTTACTTTGTAATTTATAATATTCTGGTGTATAATAATTATTGTAATAACAATTCTGGGGTTTTAGTGAAAATGGGAAGGGGTTCTTATTTTACATTTTGCAATAATGTTGGGTAGAAATCCTGCCTATAGATCTAACAATGTGTTATTATATGTTATGTGTTAGAAATCATTTCTATAAGTTCCTTATTATGTTTAGTCATCCTATACGGGCAGCCATGCCTATTGACTTAATGCTTGGTTCTTTTATGTTCTGCTTTTCTTGCTAGAAACCATCCTTATAGGAAATGGTGTGATCCAATATGTGTGCAAATGCCTGCTTACATACTGTTTTGTTCAAATTATAGAAATCATGCCTATAAGATCTAAAACTGTATCACATTGTAAAAATCATGCCTATAGGATCTAAAACATGACAAAATTATGGAAATCATTCATATAGGATCTAAAACTGCATCAAATTATAGAAATCATGCCTATAGGATCTAAAACTGCATCAAATTATAGATTGCACGCCTGAATCTGTTTAATTGTCATTTCTTCTTGCTTATTCATGAGTTTCTAAACACTATGTTGTTACCCTCGTTAGAAAACATGCCTATAGGGTTAAAACAAATAATTTGGATATGTTTCTGTGACTTGCCACTATTTATTACCGCATGAAACACCTAGATACCATGTTAATAGGCTTAATCTCATTATGCTAAAATCAGTAGGCAAATTTATATAGGTTCTAATAATCGCATTAAGAAACTGATTTTTTACATGAATGCCTACTCGTTCATTCAACATCACATAGATATCCTGCTTATAGGATTCTACAATTAATTAAATTCTATTAATGTTAACCAGTTTGGCATGCATTTGCTGTTTAAATACGGAGACTAGTTTGAGCCCATACTTGCTTATATTTGAGAGTCCTAAGTTGTTTTTGTATGTCACTTAGTAATTTTCATTTTGAGCAACCTAATTTAAGGTCTATAACCACCCTAAAATTGAGGTCCAAATGCCTCCTGGATTATAGGCATGGGATGGGTAGTGCACGCATAGGGTACGACTTAGAATTAAATAGAGCGCTTTAGTGAAACAACTTAAAGATAGTAATCGGGTAGCAGAAGTTGATAGACTGTGCCCACTGAATAATATGAGTAACACCCCGTCTTGAGGGAGTTACGAAATATTATTTATGTTGCACGGGGTGATCATTTAAGCTAAAAAACTTAGGACCTAATCCTTTTATTATTTGTCCAAACTGTTTCTTTTCTCTTAGAATAATTCACCTAATTCAAGTTCGGCCGGGACCAACCGTTATGGACCTCAAGGAGTGCCTAACACCTTCTCCTTAAGGTAATTTGAGCCCTTACCCGATCTCTGGTGGCGTAAACTAGCAAACCTGAGTCTTTTGCAAATAGGTGCCCTAACGCACCTTAATCCATTAGGCCGCGACTCTCTTAAATAACCCTTGCTTTAAAATAGTTGTCAATGTCGAAACCCGATTTCACGAGAAAAAGGGGCACGACAGCATGGCAAACCTTTTAGAGATCTAGTTCTTCCAAAAAATCCTACGGGCGATTTTGGCGACTACTACACTGATCACTACTATGGCCAATATGGCTAGCGGACAACCTATTTCTCAGGCTGGTCAACCTCCGCCAACCCATGCCCAACATACCACAACAACAAACAATGACCCCCGTCCCATGGACTACTCGAAAGTCCTAAAACCTAGTACGTTGAACGCGACCATGCAAGAACGTGCTTCATTAGTCGAACCAATTCAATTTCGAAGGCTTTCATTATTGAATGGTGAACCAGTTGTGAATTTTACTAAGGCATAAGTTGAAAGAATGGATGTGATCGAAGTCTTACAGTATGCTATCGTTGGTAAACTATGGTTGGCCAAAGATTCAACAATTACATCACATTCATACACAGTGTAGGATTAAAGAAGAATGTAATATTGGCTTCCTAAGGGACAAGCATGTTCTTATTATAATGACATTATGGCAAGATTATTTAAATTTTACGTCGAATACAACTCACTACATTAAGGACAAGGATGGACATGAATACAAGTTAAGGCCTCTGATATATGATTCCAAATTTAAAGCTGGTGATGAAACTCCTAAGGCAATGGAAAGGATATCATTCCCAGGACTGTTAACTACGTTTTTTGTGAAGGAATGCTTATTTTTTTTTAGCTTCTGTAGTTGGAAACCTTTGCATCTAGCTATGGCCACTATAAACAAAACTAGACCTAGTTGCACAAGGGTGAAGGTGCTCGTGGATCTTCTTGCTGACTTGCCTAAAAAAGTAAGAATGGATATAGATAATGATGCAACTGGAGGGGTTAGAACTGAATGGGTGAAAATCCATTATGACATGTTGCCAAAATATTGCAAAACATGCAAGCTACAGGGCCATGATGAATCTGAATGCTGGAGGCTGCACCCAGAGTTATATGGAGAGAAAGATACTGCAAAATAACAGGTTGAGGAAAATGATCAATCAAAAGGAAATCAACAACCACTGATGATTTTATCTAGTGGAAAAGTTTTAGGTAATATAGCTGGAAATTCTAAGGAACGGTGGAAGCAAGTCAAGGATAATCGAGTTAAGGCCAATAATAATAAGAAGGGAGCACAAGAAACAACTGGAAAATAAATTATTCCAGTGCAGCAAGGTGAAAAACAACCAGCTAATGGAACTAATTCAGGTAATAAAGGGGAGAAACAGAATGAGGTACAAAGCAACACCGGGAAAGAAATAATACCAGTTGAACAAAGTGTATCTAATCAAGTGCAGGTTGGAAACAAATTTGTAGTGTTAGAAGTGTTAAATGGAGATGAAGAAAACAATAATCAACTGGTGGTAGTGGATGATCATCCAAGTAATAGTCCTATTGCAGTTGGAACTCATTCAACATATTTGCACAAATCTGCTCTAAAGAATGGTAGTTTGAATCCTGTAGCCCGAATCTTTAATCCTAACTCAGCTGGAAGTGAATCAAATAATAAGTGTAAGAATGTTAAATTACCTGGGAAAGAAAATGAGACATCACTAGTAAATGAATAAACTTCCCAATGGGTACAAAGAACTTTCAAAGAGAGTGCAGTAGGAGTTAATACATCATGTCAAGGCATACCTTTGCAAGAAACACTGGTGGAACTAGCCAAAACTCCTGTTAAAAAATCTGGTGAAACTAAGTTTCAGAATGTGAATGAGAGAATTCAATGGAGTGGAGGTAGGTTATGGGCGGACCAAAAAGAAGAGGATTATGATGAAGGAGAAGTCCCAGAGGGAGTTCCAGCAGATGAAGAATGTGAATGAGAGAATTCAATGGAGTGGAGCTAGTGATTGATGAACAAGAGGAAGAAGAGCAAAGAGAAAATGATGAATCTAGTGTCATAGCTGATAAACCTACTCTGTTAACAATAACAAGGTTAATAAAGAGTTAATTGTGCAAGAAGCAACCAAAGAAAAACAATCAGATAATAGAACTGATGGGATTGATACAGAGAAGTCAGTTGGTAGGGGAACTGAAGCTGGTGATCCAGGTGGAACAGGTATGATTGCTAATACTAATAAGGTGGTTGATGCTAATACAAAGGTGCATGGGAATGAGCAGAAAACTAGAAGTATTGTTCCATTGTAACCCCTCATTTGAAACTGATAAAGAGAGGAGAGGAACAAGCTATGATATCCAAATTTCAAAAATCAAATACTGTCGAAGCTTTAGGAGACACAGATGCCAATGATGAATATGAAGAAACTGGAAGAATTGGAAAATACATGGCTCAGGAAAAAACTACACATAATTAATAAATTTCACTAGGCATGGTGATTTATCACCTAGACACATTGAAAAGGCAAAACCGGCAACAAAAGGTAGGAAAAAACAACAGAAAGACAACACTAATTTGCTTATAGGAGGTGTTCAAACAATAAGGACTTTGATCAAATCCAATAATCAGTAATGGATGCTCTCATTTGGAATATAAGATCTGCGAATACTCAAAAAACTTTCGAGAGGCCAATCAAAATGCATAGGCAGAAGCACTATGAATTTATAGGTCTAATGGAGACTAAGCAACAAGCTAGAAAGCTGGACAAATACAGAAATAAAATTGGCATTGCACAAGAAATCTGAAATGTATCAAACAAGATTTGGGCCTTTATAGATGAGGTACTCAAGGTCACAGTCATGTACAATATGGTACAACAACTTACTTTAAGACTATTTCATACTGAATCACATGTGGAACTTGTTCTTACACTGGTATATGCCAAGTGTGATGCAATTGAGAGAATAGAGTTATGGGATTCATTGTATGCAATACCAAGTGATATAAATGTGCCCTATCATGTAGGTGGTGTCTTTAATGTCATTTCGGACGAGAAAGAAAAGTTTGGTGGATTACCAGTGTCCTTGAATTAAATAGATGACTTTAGACACTGCATTAATACCCGCAACCTATTTGATATAGGCTTCAAGGGTAGAATTTTTACATTGTGGAATGGGAGGGCAGAAGAAGATTGTATTTTTAAGAGGCTAGATAGATGTCTAGAAAATACTGAATTTCAACAAACTTTTACAGGAATAGAATTTACACATTTGCCAAAGATAGGCTCAGATCACAGTCCAATGCAACTTTACTATGATATAGAAACTTCTCCAGTAAATAAACCTTTTAGGTTTTGGAACTTTTGGATTGAACATGAATCCTTCAAAGAGATTATGAAAGAGAACTGGAAAGCAAACTTCCATGCAAATCCATTCATTATGTTCAACCATAAGTTAAAGAAAGTAAGGAAGGCATTGTCAACATGGAGCATGGAAACTTTTGGTGACATATTTTAGAAGGTAGCAAGATTAGAAGAGGTAGTCAAGGTGCATGAGGCAGAATTCGAAGCTAATCCTACATGGATGAATAGAGAAAGATTACAACGAGTTCAGGTAAAGTCCTTGCTTTGGAGGAGAAACACTGGAGGCATAAATGAGGAGTGGCTTGGTTTATAGATAGTGACAGGAACACCAAATTCTTCCATGTAAAAGTCAGGGGTCAAAGGAAAAGGCTGCAGATCAAAAGGATCCAAAACAGTATAGGTAATTGGATTGAAGAAGATGAGGAAATTTACGCAGAAGCAATTAAGTTATATGAAGACAATTTACTGAAACCACATTTCCGAAATCATAAATGAAATCCCAGTACTGATAGATACGGAGAAGAACTCAGAACTGATAAGGCAACCAACAAAATAAGAGGTCGAAATGGCAGTGTTTATCTTAAATGAAGATAGTACAGGAGGACCAGATGGCTACACAGGTAAATTACCAGTCATGTTGGGACATAATAGGAGATGATTTAGTTGATATGGTGAGAGTATTCTTTAATGGTCATGAACTACCATAATGTGTGATTTACACAAATCTGGTATTACTGCCAAATAAAAAAGGAGGTGATAACATTTTCATATTTAAGGGCAATAAGCCTTAGTAATTTCTCCAGCAAAGTAATCTCGAGGGTGATTCATGAGAGACTAATGAGGATACTACCTAATATTATCTCAGAGGAGAAAGCTTGCTTTGTGAAAGGGAGAAGAATTGTGTAACATATTCTGCTAACACAAGAGATCATTAAGGATATAAGATTAAGAACCAAGGCTGGACCAAATGTTGTTATGAAGTTCGACATGACTAATGCGTACGACAGGTTGTCTTGTTTATTTCTGATCAAAGTTATTAGAAAAATGGGATTCTCAGAGAGATTCATTGGCATAGTGTTTGGGATAGTATCAAATAACTGGTATTCAGTTCTTATTAATGGCCAAGAACATGGTTTCTTCAAGTCTTCGATAGGAGTCAAACAAGCAGATCTGATGTCTTCTACATTGTTCATCATATCCGCATAAGCATTGTCGAGGGGTTTAAATGCTTTACATTTAAATTTATACTTTTGTGGATTTGGTTTACCCACGTGGAGTCCAAAAATTCAATCATTTGGCTTATGCGGATACTACGATTATATTTTCATCTTCTGATGCAAATTCATTGAGAATGATAATGGAAGTGCTGAACAAATATGAGGCTGCTTCTGGACATTTAGTGAACAAGGCCAAGTCTGCAGTATACTTGCATCACTTGTCAGATATTGAAGTAGCTAATAATGTTGAGAGAAATACAGGAATGAAAAGGCAAGACTTCCCAATTCGGTACCTAGGATGCCCTATCTTCTATGCTAGAAGAAAAATTGATTACTGTCAAGGGTTGATCATGAAGGTTATGGACAAACTGCAGGGATGGAAAGGGAAGATGTTATAAATTGGAGGCAGAACAGTTTTGATTGCTCATGTACTACAGAGCATGTCGATGCTCTTATTATCAACAATCAACCCTCCAAACTCTGTTATAAATAAACTTTATAAAATATTTTCACAGTTTTTTTGGAGCAGCTCAGTAGGGGGTAGTAACATACATTAGGCATCATGGAACACTTTGTGTATTCCTGTTGAAGAAGGGGGGATTTGTTTCAGGTCATTGCATGATGTTTCAAAGGATTTGTTCTCAAAATGATGGTGGAACTATCGAATGAAGCCTTCTCTGTGGAGCTCAGTTATGAGCCAAAAATACTACAAAAGACTAAATTAAGTCATTGTTTCATTGAGAAGAGGATCTCACATATGGAGAAAATTGAAAGAATGCAGGGATTTAATAGAGCACCAAATAACTTGGCATCCAAAGATGGGGTCCTCTTTATTTTGGTTTGATAATTGGACAGGTGTAGGAGCATTATATTTTGTTGTTCCACAAGCCTTTAGGATGGATGAATCAATACACAATGATTATGATGTGGTTGAGGAAGGATCATGGAATGTAGACAAGCTACTGGAGATTTTACCTGAAGAATATGCAGTACACATTATTGAAAAGATCAAGCCTCCTACGATGCAAAATGTACTTGATGTTCCATATTGGATGCTTGAACCTCGAGGATTTTTTAGTGTAAGGACAACTTGGGGTTGTTTGCGGAAGAGAAATAAACCAAGAGTGGCCTACAAGATGATTGGGGTGAAGGGATTTCCATTTAAAATTTTCTTTTTTATGTGGAAAGTTTGGAAGGCAAAGCTTCCCTTAGATGACTTCATGAGAAGACTAGGCTATTGCATGCCCTCCAAATATTGGTGCTACACTCAACCAAAGGAAGAAGCTCTTCAATAGTTTTTCTTCAATTCAGAGACACCTAGAGATGAATGGAGATACTTCTTTTCGAGGGCAGGTATAAATGTACATGGATTGACAATGCATCATGCTATCACCAAATATTGGACTGCCAAGGTATGCGATAGACTCAAGCCTATTATACAAGCATTGCCTTCATGTGTAGTTTGGGAATTATGGAAGAGAAGGAACAGCATGAAATATGGGGATCCTGTCTCACCTAGTCGCGTGATATATCAGGTGTCATCGACCTTGCAAGCACTTGTGAAGGTAAGGAGGCCAGGAAGATATAATGTCCCACATAAATAGCACGATCTCCTAGCAATGATGCATAATTATACACCTAGATTAAAGGTCACAAATGTAGTTTGGGAAATACCAGAAGAAGGCTGGATTAAGGTGAACACAGATGGTGCCTCGAGGGGAAATCCTGGCAGGAGTGCAATTTGATTTTGTGTAAGGGATGAATATGGAGACATTGTGTTTGCTGAAGGGAATGAGATAAATGAGGTAAAGAATACTGAAGAAGAAGTTGTGGCTACTATAGAAGCACTAGTATGAATAGAACATGTGGTATTAGTACCTAGTACTCATTCCAATGGGAGGGAGTTGAAGATAGGCACAAGCATACCATAAAGGAAGATCACACTAGTGGATACTTTAGATCACAAACTTTGTGCTCTATGCAGTTGCTATAGGAAATTGAATATGAACAGAACAAATGTGCTAAGGAATGAGAGACAATATTAGTGTGATACCTCAAGGATATAGGAAACAAGATCCATAATAATTCAGTTGGATAATCAATGGAAACCCCTCACACAGGTGATTGATAAAGGTTGGCATGGATTTGTACAACACTGGTGCATGGGGGGAAAAGGCAATCATGAGAGTGGAGATACGCTATATTGGAATGAAAACACATGGGAATATACGAGGAGTCAGGCAATTAATATCAAAGAAGGCAGTTGGTTTGATGATGAAAACACAGTCATCTACCATGTTCTAATCTTTAGGGAAGAGAACAAGGGGGTGAATTTTTTCACTAACTTAGTTTGCTTTTTTGCAGTTGACATTACTGTGGCTATGCCTTATCCATTGAGGAACCTTCATCTGGCGGTATTAGTACGCAGTACTCATTCCAGTCATGGGGAATCATGGCTAAAGCACAAGCATAGCAGCTTACAAAGGAAGGGGCATTTCATATGCCCATGTTCATGCAGTGATGAGTGACAAGTTTTGGCTGAACTTTTGGGTAAAAATGACTACGTTGAGGTGCATTACTTCGATGCAATTCTTGAACTTGACAAATCAGAAGGTATTCCATGCAAAAGTTTTATTAAGAATCGAAGGTATTACAGATGAAATGTCACTCAAAAACAACATACAACAAGACAGAACAGAACAATCGAGATGGCACATTTGGCAAAAGAATATGGACACACTTGACCCAATCTGTGCGTATATTTCAACACAACACATTAGAAGGATAACCAAGTATGGAATTCACACAATAAATTCAATGAGTTACAACAATAGAACATGCAAAAAGAAGAGCAACAACATCAAAAAGACCACACATTGGATAGTGATGTTTGACACATACATGAAGAGGTCATTAGATTTCTTCTCGTGCAACTGTTACTGGATGGACATCATATATAGTTGGAATGGAGTGGAAAAAAGAAGAGCATTACAAAATCAAGGAATGAGACTTCAAATTCACAGTAAAGGGACAGGGCTACAACTACAAAAGGAAATGAGCTATAATGGCAATCAACAATTATGGGCAGAAATCAACACAAATCAGGGTTGTTTATGCAATGACCGGAAATATGCTATATATGAAATGTTTTGGCTAGTTTTTATTTTCATAGAGTATATTAGATCTTATGTGATACCAATTTTGAGCATCTTGATCAATTATTATAATAGGCTATATGTAAGGTTCAAAGTTTGTATTTTTCATATTTTAGGATGTCATGACATTTTCACTCCTTTATATAAATAAAACTATCTCTAGGCCCTACCTATTGGATTTAGGGGTGGCTAACGGGCCGGGTCCGGGCCAAACGGGCTAAGCGGGCCGGGCTAAGCGGGCCCGGGCTATGCGGGCCTGGGTTATG
>ML313261.1:0-45933 GCA_005239505.1 Nicotiana paniculata
CCCAACCCCCAAACCCCCTCGAAATTTTGTTTTTTACTTTTTTTTGTATTTTAAATTTTTTGTTTTTTTGTTTTTCTTCACCACCTACCCACCCCACCCTCTACCACCCCTCCCAACCACCACCAACCCTATCCCCACCCGCAAAATATTTTTTAACTTACGCATTTTTAGGTAAAAGATTTTTTAATGCAAGATGAGCATGGTTAAAAAACATGGGTCAAGTTGGGCGGGTTGGGTTATGACCGATTATTTAGCCCATCTTAGGGTTGGGCATGACCCATTTATTGACCTAACCCATCTTGACCCGCCCAAATTCAGCCCAACTCGCCCATTTGACACCCCTAGTTTTGCAATACCCTGGACATTCTTTTCAAGCCCTTTACCAGGTTTATATCCTGCCCATGCTAATATGCTCCCTATTTTGTTTCTCCACCACTTGTCCTTCTCGATTGCATTAACACGCTCAATGCGATGGTAAGTCTCTCCAGCCAACTTTCTTTTATTTTCCACAACTGGAATAATTTAATTGGTGTAAATGGGGTTATTCCCATCTCCGTGAATGATCACCTCCTGATGGTTCCATTCGAACTTCACAGCCTGATGCAGAGTAGATGTTACAGCCCCATCGGCGTGTATCCAAGGTCGTCCCAATAGTAAATTGTATGACGCGTATATGTCGAGTACTTGGAATTCAACATCAAACCGAGTTGGGCCCATTTGTAAGCAGAGATTGGTCTCCCTGATCGTGGCCCTTTGAGACCCATCGAATGCCTTTATGTTCATAGTTCCAACTCGTATCTCATGCAAACCTTTGCCCAGTCTCCTCAAAGTGGTCAATGAACAGATGTTGAGACTTGAACCACCATCTATCAAAACCCCGACAATGAATTTGTCTTCACACTGCACTTTGATATACAGCGCCCTGTTTTGACTTAACCCTTCCGGCGGCAGTTCGTCTTCATGGAAGGTGATCTTATGGCTTTCCAATACTTGTCCTACAATGTTATCCATTTCCACGCTACTAATGTTATTGGGCACATAAGCCTTGTTTAATACCTTCATCAATGCGTTCCTATGTGCCTCAAAATTCTGCAGTAATGATAGAATCGATATCTAAGTAGGGGTTTTGTTCAGATGGTCAACTACAAAGTACTCTCTTACTTGCACCTTTCTCCAAAGGTCAGTCGGGCCGGTTTCAATGATAGGCTGTTTCGAAGTGACTTCGTTACTTGTTCCCCCTAGGTCTCAGGCGTGTAAACCCTACCAATTCTGGTCATCCCCTGTGCTGTACCAGTTTCTTCTATTTTACCTTTTCCGTTCCTTCTTGCTTTTGCGGTGTAGTCCCAGCATACCACAGTGGATTTCAAGGATGGCATGGGCACTACCGTCATAGTTAATGGTGTGGTCACTTATACTTCCAATGGAGCAGGCGAAGCTGAAGGTGTTGCTACTTCAACCTCGAACGAAGTTGGTGCGGCTACCTCAACTGCGATTGGTGGTTGCATCTATACCACAATCGGAGTGAGAGTGACTGCATGTTTCTTAGGATCATCCTCTTCTCGAATGAGCCGAATTAACCTTTCGAGTCCCATTCCTCTTTAGTTTCAATCATATTTATCCCCTCGCCCCTGTGATCCGGGAGGGGATTGTTACGGACATTAGGTGCAACCTCTTTTCCTTGTATAACCTTGGTATCAATTAGCGTATGGATCTTATCCTTCAGAATGCGACATTCATTAATAATGTAACCCTTCATGCTAGAGTGGTAGGCACATGTCTTCTTTGGATTTACCCATTAAAAGGAATTTTCCATGGCTACAACGGGAATGAGAGTGACATATCCAGCAGCCTTTAGTCTCTCATACAACTGGTCGATGGGTTCAACAACAAGGGTGTATTGTCTGGGCGGTTTGCGGTCGAAATTTGGTCTGGGCTTTTGATAGTTTTAACGGGCCAGCGGTGAGTGGTAAGATGTTGGCTGGGTATTATAAGTATGGTAACCGGTAGAGGGTTGCGGACTGGGAGGTGAGGGATGATATGTGGGTAGAGGTGTTTGGTATGTGACAGGAGATTTCGGACCTTGGGCTACCATCACGGCCCCTACTTCCTTCTTCTTGGATATGCCTCCTGAATGCAAGGCCTTGTTGGTAGCTTGTAATGCCTTGAAATTGGTTACCATCCCACTTTTAATTCCTTATTCTATTATTTCTCCCAATTTGATGATGTCGGAGAATTTATATTTTTTAATAACCATCAACCTCTCGTAATATTGCTGTTCCTGGGCCCGGACAAAGAATTTTTTCAGTTGTTCTTCGTCCAATGCCGGTCTTACCTTCGCAGCTTCTGATCTTCATCGAGCAGCATACTCGCAGAAAGTCTCTGTTGGCTTCTTCTTAAGATTCTGGATATAGAAGACATCTGGTGCGTTCTCTGTATTGAATCTGAACCGATCTATGAAATCTGATGCCAAGCTTACCTAGTTAATCCACTTCTTTGTATTTTGACTGATATACCAGGATAGGGCATCTCCAGTGAGGTTCCTCATGAATAACATCATGCGGATTCTTTCATCTTTACCAACCTCTACGAGCTTGTCACAATACGTCCTCATATGCACCTTTGGATCACCTGTTCCGTTGAACATTTCGAACTTAGGAGGTTTGTAACCCTCTGGCAGTTCTATGTCCGGCTGAAAACACAAATCTTCATAGTTCAAACCCTCAGTGCCTTTACTCCCTTCGACGCCTTGGACTCAACTTGTAAGCTTCTTAAGTTCCTCTGCCATATTCTTGATGAGTAGGTCCTTCCCGGTAGATTCTGGTATGTATGGGGTTTGTTGTGAAGGGTGGGGTAGAGTTTCTACGTGTATGGGGTTGTTTTGGTAGATTCTGGGGATTTGGGTGTAGTAGTGATCATTGGTTGAGTTCTGGGGATCAGTTCTAGGTTGTGGTATGTTTTGAAGAGTATGGTAGGTAGTAGTTATTGGGTAGTGGGTTAGATGATGTTGGTGATGAGGAGGGGTTGGTACCGGTGGAGGATTAGGATTTTTGGGAGGCGTGGTGCATTGATGAGGTGCGGGAGGATTTTGCGGATGTTGGTTTTGTGTGTTTTGAGAAGGTGCTAGGTTATGGGAATTTTGTTGGTTAATATCTGAGATGTTCGAGGTGAGGGAATGTTTTGCCAATTTATGGACCTGCCCAAGTTCCCCTTGTAACTCATGTATCTTTTTCTCAAACCATAGAACCAAATCATTCTGTGCCGGAGTACTCCGACCATCTGAAGTCCTAACATTCTCTGCATGTGTAGCGTTGTCTTTCCTGATACCACTCATATAGTCTATCTTAGCTTTTCCCTTGCTTTTAGGATCAGCTGGAGGAGGAGGTGGAAGACCTCTAGCTCTGGTATGATATGCTGATGATGCCAGTATGCACGAACCAACCTTAGGGAATGAGCGTAATCAAAACAAAGAAAATCAAAAAGGTAAACCAGTTAGTAGGGAGTTTTTGAAGGATATTTGCCGTATTTAAACATGTATTTGTCATGACCCCAATTCCCGCTGTCGCGACCGTGATTGCACCTAACACTACACTTGCTTGGAAAGACAGCATTAGAGGTTCACAATATAAAAATATTAAAATTTACGGAGCATCACTACGAACCAACACATGAAAAATAAATAAACAAGCAAAAATTCACTATAACACTGCACATATGACATTTATATATCTATCTACCAACAATCTAGAGTCACAACTCACGGACTGCTATGATTTATCTATAAGTATTTGGCCGAAAAAGAAGTGTACAATTGTTTAGGAACTAAATATAAACAAGAATGAGCACATAGGAGGGGACTCCAGGAATTTGTGGACGTCGGCAGATCTACCTTGGGTCTCCTGCATAGAAGTCAGCTACAAATCTCAAAATCAGCTCGGACCGATACCTGGATCTGCACAAAAAGTTTAGAGTGCAACATCGATACAACCGACCCAATGTATTGGTAAGTGTCAAGCCTAACCTCAGCGAAGTAGTGACGAGGATAGGACACGACACCCACATATAACCTGAACATAATAATCATACAAGTAGCAACAATATAAATAAAGAGATAAAAACAGGCAATAATGGGAAGGGGACATGCTGAGGGATTCACAATGTAAGGAATAGGTAACAGGGTCAAGACACAATCAATCAATATGCCGTACGAAATAACCATGTAAGAATAGTAAAGAAAATTGCATTGCATCACCCTTCATTCTTTTACTCTCAATCTCACCATATGAATAATAGAACGACACTACATCATCCTTCGTTCTTTTACTCTGTCAGAATATGACACGACATCACCCTTCGTGCATGATCACTCACAAAACATAGCACGACATCACCCTTTTGGCATTATCACTCACAAAATATGGAAAGACATCATCTTTCGTGCATTATTACTCATAAAACATGGCACGTCAACACCCTTCGTACATGTCACGACCCCAGTTCGCCCTCCATGAACATGTCGTGACGGCACCAAGTCCCTATAACAAGGTAAGCCTAGCAATGCGGAATATCAACATAACTTGCGGAATAATTACGTAAAAAACAGAATAAATCTAAAGGAAAGACTGTAAATAAATGCCACTTGGCATATACAACCCAAAATAATACGAAAGTCTACAATATCACCCCAAAACCCGGAAACTCACAGGAACCACAAGCTAACAGAAATATAATACACTACTCTAACTCCAGAATGTCTACACAACTGTGAGGAAGGACAAAAAAACTTTTCACAGAAGCTGGAGTAAGATAGAGACTCATGGTCTGCGGATGCGGCAGATGTACCTCGAAGTCTCTACTATGTCCCTCAACCTCGGGGATAGTGAGCCTGGGTGGAGGTACCTGGATCTGCACATGAAAAACATGCGCAAGAAAGGGCATGAGTACACCACAACGGTACTCAGTAAGTGCCAAGCCTAACCTCGGTCAGGTAATGACGAGGAAGGTCAGGGCCCTATTGAGTTTAAACAGTATAATAGGAATTTACAGTATGAAAACAGACAGTAATAATGAGTACAGCAGTGAAATAAGACAGGTCAAACAAAGCAATAACAAAAACACAAGAACAGAGTAAACACGGAATATGAACAACTCAATAACAATGGTAACAATGAGGATCTCCCAGGATACCGTCTTGTAGTCCTTTTCTTAACAGTCTAGTGTATCTCCCGGGATACCGTCCCGTAGTCAATCACATGTATATCCGAAGGATCTCCTAGGATACCGTCCCGTACTCCCAAAGTAAATATTTAGGGGGATCTCCCGGGATACCGTCCCGTAGTCCCAAGGTAAATATGCAAGGGGATCTCCTGGGATACCGTCCCGTAGTCCCAAGTGAATATGCAGGGGGATCTCCCGGGATACCGTCCCGTAGTCCCAGGGTAAATATGCAGGGGGTTCTCCCGTGATACCGTCCCGTAGTCCCAAAGTAAATATGCAGGGGGATCTCCCGTGATACCGTCCCGTAGTCCCAAAGTAAATATGCAGGGGGATCTCCCGGGATACCACCCCGTAGTCCAAAAGTAAATATGCAGGGGGATCTCCCGGGATACCGTCCCGTAGTCCAAAAGTAAATATGCAGGGGGATCTCCCGGGATACCGTCCCGTAGTCCCAAAGTAAATATGTAGGCACAACCTAGCCTAACATGCTTAACGTAGTACAATTAAAGCAACTTACGCAAATAGACAGTTTAGGAAAATTAGGCATGATTTTCTAAGCTAACATAGACTATAATTGCAAGTAGAATAAAACAGGTAAGAAAGAAACTCAGTCTAAATATTTAAAGTAAAACCGGATTTTCAACAATTAGCACAAGTACGCGCTCATTAGCTCACCTGCAAGGCATTCAATTACCAAATATCACATCCTAAGGGGAAAAGTCCCCCGCACAAGGTTAGACAAGCCACTTACCTCGAACCGGCTCAAAATCAACTCGAAACCACACGTTTGCCACGAGTATCCGACTCCAAATGGCCCAAATATATTTAAATAAATTTCATATCGTAAATAACATCTCAAGCAACAGATTCTACTATTTAATTAAAAGTTACGACGCGAAATTAGGTAAAATGACCAAAACGCCCCTCAGGCCAGCATCTCGGATTCGGATAAATTTTACATTTTCAGGACCCTCATACTCTCGCGACAGCAATATAAAAATCTCTCTAATCGGAGGTCAATCACCCACTCAAACCTCAATTTTGGAAAACCCCAAGTTCTACCCAATTTCACCCATGGAAATCTTTGATTTTAAGTTGAAAACATGTTAAATGATGTTAATGATTGAAAGAAATGAGTAAAAACCAACTTACAAATGATTTGGAAGGAGTCTTGTTCTTGGAAAAATCACCTAAGGGTGTTTGAGTTTGAGAAAATATGAAAATGGAGTAAACAATTCGTTTTGTACAGTACAGGCTACTGGTTGGCATCACAAATGCAAACAGGAGTTCGCAATTGGAACACCCCAGACATGGTAATTGCGAAGCATAGTTCCATTTGTGAACACTAAGCAGAAGGAGGGACTTCGCATTTGCGACCAGAAATGTCGCATTTGCGATTCCTTGCCAGCCAGTGTACCTTTGCATTTGCGAGCTCGCATTTGCGATGCCTGCAGATCAGTTGCACGAGCAAAATCTGAGTTCAAAAATGCAATCTGTGGCCTATCTGAAACTCACCCGAGTCGTCGGGGCTCTAAACCAAATATACACACTACCTCAAAAACATCCAATGAACTTATCCCTGCGATCAAATCGCCAAAATAACCTCACATACATCGAATTAAACCTCAAAATCCATGAATTCTATCAAATTTCATAAAACATCAATTCTTCTATTTTAAGTCCGAAACACGTCAAACGACATCCGATTTCAACCAAACTTTACAGAAAGTGCTTAAACCATATACCAGACATGTACCGGGTGCCGGAACCAAAATAGGGGCCCGATACCATTACTTTCTAATCATATTTCATTTTCAATTTCCTTAAATATTTTGAGAAAACAATTTTACTAAAAAATTCATTTCTCGGGCTTGGGACCTCAGAATATGATTTCGGGCATACGCACAAGTCTCATATTCTCCTACGGACCTTCCGGGACCGTCAAATAACGGGTCCTTGTCCGTTTACCCAAAATGTTGACTGAAGTCAAATTTATTCATTTTAATATCAAATCTTAGCACTTTTCACAGAATTCCATATTTAAGTTGTCCGGCTACGCGCCCGGACTCTTCACACAAATTGAGGAAACTACAAATGAGGTTTCAAGGTCTCAAAAGTATGGAATGGGTAATAAAATAGGTGATGACCCTTTGGGTCGTCACATTCTCCACCTCTAAAACAACCGTTCGTCCCCGAACGGACAGAAGAAGGAAGTACCTGAGTCGGAAAATAAATGAGGGTAACGGCTCCACATATCGGCCTCGGACTCCCAGGTCGATGCCTCAGGAGGCTAACCTCTCCAAGACACGAACAGAAGGGAAACTCTTGGATCTCAACTAACGAACCTGCCGGTCTAGAATAGCTACCGGCTCCTCCTCATAAGATAAGTCCTTGCCCAGCTGGACTGAACTGAAATCTAACACGTGCGACAGGTCACCGTGATACCTCCGGAGCATCGAAACATGAAATACCGGATGAACTCCTGCCAAGCTGGGAGGTAAGGCAAGTTCATAAGCAACCTCCCCAACACGCCTCAATATCATAAAAGGGCCAATAAACCTCGGACTTAACTTCCCATTCTTCCCAAATCTCGTAATGCCCTTCATAGGCGAAACTCGAAGGAGAACCCGATCTCTGATCATATATGAAACATCACGAACCTTCCGGTCCGCGTAACTCTTCTCTCTGGACTAGGTTGTACGGAGTCTATCCTGAATCACCTTGATCTTCTCCAATGTATCCTGAATCAACTATGTGCCCAATAGCTTGGCCTCACCCGGCTCAAACCAACCCACTGGAGATCTGCACCTCCTACCATATAAAGCCTCATACGGCGCCATCTGAATGCAGGATTGATAACTATTGTTGTAAGAAAGCTACGTCAATGGCAAGAACTGATCCCAAGACTTACCAAACTCAATCACACACGCACGGAGCACATACTCAAGAATATGAATAGTGCGCTCGGACTGTCCGTCCGTCTGGGGGTGGAATGATGTGCTCGACTCCACCCGAGTACCCAACTCCTGCTAAATAGCCCTCCAGAACCGTGATGTAAACTGAGTACCTCTATCTAAAATAATAAACACTGGAATACCATGGAGGCGAACAATCCCTGTGATATAAATCTCAGCCAACCTCTCCGATGAATATGTAGTCAGTACCGGAATGAAATGGGCCGATTTGGTCTGCCATTCCACAATCACCCAAATAACATCATGCTTCCTCAAAGTCCGAGGAAGTCCAACCACAAAGTCCATGGTGATCCGCTCCCACTTCCATTCTGGAAGCTCAATCTACTGAAGTAACCCTACCGGTCACTGATGCTTACATTTGACCTGCCGACAGCTGAGGCACTTGGCTACAAACTCTGCACCGCGAACTATGGGCCTCTGCTAAAATCCACTCCCAAAGCCCATCAACATTGGGCACACAAATCTGACCCTGCATCCTTAATACCCCGTCATCTCCAATGGTCATATCTCTGGCATCACCGTGCTGGACCGTGTCCTTGAGGACAAGTAAATGAGGATCATCGTACTGCCGCTCCCTGATACGATCGAATAAGGAAGACCGAGAAACCACACAAGCTAGGACCCGAGTGGGCTCCGAAAGGTCCAATCTCACAAACTGACTAGCTAAGGCCTGAACATCCATCGCCATAGGCCTCTATGAAGCTGGTAAATATGCCAAACTCCCCAAACTCTCCACCCGGTGACTCAAAGCATCGGCCACCACATTGGCCTTCCCCGGGTGGTATATATAGTGATGTCATAGTCCTTTAGCAACTCTAACCATCTACACTGGCGCAAATTCAGATCCTTCTGCCTGAATATGTGCTGCAAATTCTGGTTGATCCGTAAATATCTCATAGGGAACACCATATAAATAATGACGCCAGATCATCAAGGCATGAACAATGGAAGCTAACTCAAGGTCATGGACATGGTAATTCTTCTCATGTATCTTCAACTGTCTAGACGTGTAGCCAATCACCCTACCGTCCTGCATCAACACCGCTCCAAGGCCGACTTGCGAGGCATCACAATAAATTGTATAAGACCCCGAACCAGTAGGCAATATCAAGATTGGGGCTGTAGTCAAAGCTGTCTTGATCTTCTGAAAGCTCGCCTCACACTCCTCTGTCCACTGAAATGGAGCACTTTTCTGGGTTAATCTGGTCATAGGGGCTGCAATCGATGAAAATACCTCCACAAAACGACGGTAGTATCCCGCCAAGCCAAGGGAACTACAAATCTCCGTAACTGAGGACGACTTGGGCCAACTCTGCACGGCCTCTACCTTCTACGGATCCGCTCGAATGCCCTCACTCGATACTACGTGGCCCAAGAATGCCACAGAACTCAACAAAAATTCACATTTTGCGAACTTTGCATACAATTTCTTCTCTCTCAAGGTCTGAAGTATTGTCCTCAGGTGCTGCACATGATCTTCCCGACTCTGTGAGTAAACAAGAATATCATCTATGAAAACAATGACGAACGAGTCGAGATATGGCCTGAACACACTGTGCATCTAATGCATAAATGATGTTGGGGCATTAGTCAGCCTAAATGACATAACTAGAAGATGGTAATGGCCATACAGAGTTCTGAAGGCAGTCTTCGGAATATCCGGCTCCCGAATCTTCAACGGATGGTAACCTGAGCGCAAATTAATCTTAGAAAATACCTGTGTGCCCTGAAGCTAGTCAAATAGATCATCAATACGAGGAAAATGATAACGGTTCTTTACTGTAACCCTGTTCAACTGGCGATAATCAATACACATGCGCATGGAACTTTCCTTTTTCTTCACAAACAAGACAGTAGCACCCCAAGGTGAAACACTGGGTCAAATAAAACCCTAATAAAGCAATTCTTGTAACTGATCCTTCAACTCAGGAAGAGCCATACGGTACAGAGGAATGGAAATGGGCTGAGTGCCCGGCAACAAATCAATGCCAAAATCAATGTCTCTATCGGGAGGCATGCCCGAAAGATCAACTGGAAACACATCGGGATAATCCCGTACCACTGGAACTGAATCAACAAAAGGGGTATCAACACTGACATCTCTCACATAATCCAAATACGCAGAACACCCCCGCTCAACCATATGCTGAGCTCTAAGAAAAGAGATAACTCTACTGGGAGTGTGATATAACGTACCACTTCACTCAACACGCGGAATACCTGGCATAGCCAGCGTCACGGTCTTGGTGTGACAATCAAGAATAGAATAATGGTGCGACAACCAGTCCATGCCCAAGATAATATCAAAATGTATCATATCGATTAACAATAAATTTGCACTGGTCTCAAAACCACGAATAGTAACCAAACACGACCGATAAATACGGTCCACAACAAGAGAATCCCACATAGGAGTAGAAACATAGACATGAGAACCCAAAGAATCTCGGGCTATACCCAAATGCGGAGCAAAATTAAAAGATACGCAAGAATACGTGGAGCCTGGATCTAATAGAACCGATGCATCTTTGTGACAAACCAGTATAATACCTGTGATGACAGAATCGGAGGGAACAACCTCGGTACGAGCAGGAATAGCATAATATCTGGCTTTGCCTCCCCCTCGAGTGCAACCTCTACCTCCCCGACCTCCGCCCCTATCTGGCTGGGCAGATGGGATAGCAACTGGGGCTTTGATCATGGCCTGAGAACTCTGTTGAGCAAGCGGTGGCTAAAAAGTTTGTGAAGATGCACCCCTACCAATTCTGGGATAGTCCCTAACCACATGGAGTGTATTGCCAATCTCGAAACAAGCTCTGGGAGGACGTGGTGGCTGTGACTGGCTAGGGCCAGGTCTGTTAGACTGACCACTGAAAGCACCCCGTGCCGAAGGCGCGCTAGAAGCTGGAGGTGCATAGTAAGGCTCTTGAGGCCTGGGTGGAGCCGGGGTACCGTTGGCTGCTGGAAGAGCTAAATGAACAGGGCGGCCCATATAAACCCTACCATGTCGACCTGCTGTTGGGGTACAGGCACCAGAGTAGTGGCCTAACTATCGAGACCTCTTGGATTCTCTCTCCTCTCGCTCCCTAGTGAGCATACCCTCGATCCTCCTAGAAATGCTCTCTACCTGCTGATAGGGAATGTCAATCTCTAACTCTGGAGCCATGCTATATCTGATGGGTGGGATAAGACCCTCAATGAACCGGCGAACCCTCTCGCGGGCAGTAGCAACCAAAGCCGGTGCATACCTAGCCAATCTAGTGTAATGGATAGCATACTCTGAAACTGTCATAGCACCCTGGCGCGAATGCTCAAACTCTGCGCGCCATGCGCCCCTGAGGCTCTGAGGAACAAACTCTCTCAGGAACATGTTTGAGAACTGGGTCCAGGAAAGGAAAGCAGCCTCGTCTGGACTGTCTAACTCATAAGAGCGCCACCAATCATAGGCGGCTCGGCGAAGCTGGAAGGTAGTAAAGGAAACCCTACTAGATCCGGCTATACCCATAGTGTGAAGAATACGGTGACACTCCTCTATAAACTCCAAGGCATCATATGATGCTAGCCTACTGAATACCGGAGGATCATACTTCTTGAACCTCTCAAGTCTCTACTGCTCGTCCTCTAAAGCAGCTAGCCCATCCTCGGGCTGAACTGGCATTACGAGCGTTGCAGGAATGATCTCTGGGACCTGCTCCACAGGCACTCGCTGCTCAGGAGTGCGGGTGGCGGGAGTCTATGCTCCTACCCCGGCTTGGGATATGGTTGCAGCAAGGGGAAGCAACCCTGCCTGAGGCAGAGTGGTGTACATAGACATGAACTGAGCTAACGTCTCCTGAAGGGCTGGAGTAGTAGTGGTAGTAGGCGTGTCAGGTGCCTGAACTTTGGACGGATCTGCTGGTGGTACCTCGACGACAGCTCGCGCAGGTGCTCTCGCTGCACCACGTGCGCGTTATCGGCCTTTACCACATCCCCGGCCCCGGCCTCTAACGGCTGCAGTAGGGGGCGTGGGTGCCTGATCGTCACGAGTAGCATGTGTCTTCACAATCTGTGAGAGAATAGAAGACTGAGGTTTAGAATTGATGTCAAAAATATTGCACGACAAGGAAATCAATGAAGTAAAGACTTTTCCTAAACAGCTACATAGCCTCTCGTAGATAAGTATAGACGTCTCTGTACTGATCAGTGAGACTCTAATAAACAGGCCTGTGTTCCTTGACTCCTATGAACCTAGAGCTCTGATACCAACTTGTCACGACCCCAGTTCGCCCTCCGTGAACATGTCGTGACGGCACCTAGTACTTATAAATAGGTAAGCCTAGTAATGCGGAATATCAACATAACTTGCAGAATAATTACGTAAAAAATGGAATAAATCTAAAAGAAAGACTGTAAATAAATGCCACTTGGCATATACAACTCAAAATAATACGAAAGTTTACAATATCACCCCAAAACCCAGAAAATCACGGGAACCACCAGCTTACAGAAATATAACACACTGCTCTAACTCCAGAATGTCTACACAACTGTGAGGAAGGAAAAAAAAAACTTTTCACAAAACCTGGAGTAAGATAGAGACCCCTGGTCTGCGGACGCGGAACATGTACCTCGAAGTCTCTTCTATGTCCCTCAACCTCGGGGCTAGTGCGCATGGGTGGAAGTACCTTGATCTGCACATGAAAAACATGCGCAGGAAAGGGCATGAGTACACCACATCGGTACTCAGTAAGTGCCAAGCCTAACCTCGGTCGGGTAGTGCCGAGGAAGGTCAGGGGCTTACTGAGGTTAAACAATATAATAGGAATTTACAGTATGAAAACAGACAGTAATAATGAGTATAGCAGTGAAATAAGACAGGTCAAACAAAGCAATAATAAAACACAAGAACAGAGTAAACACAGAATATGAACAGGTCAATAACAATGGTAACAATGAGGATCTCCTAGGATACAGTCCTGTAGTCCTTTTCTCAACTGTCTAGTGAATCTCTCGGGATACCATCCCGTAGCCCATCATATGTATATCCGAAGGATCTCTCGAGATACCGTGTCGTAGTCCCAAAGTAAATATGTAAGGGGATATCCCGGGATACCGTCCCGTAGTCCCAAGGTGAATATGTAGGGGGATCTCCCGGGATACCGTCCCGTAGTCCCAAAGTAAATATGCAGGGGGATCTCCCGGGATACCATCCCGTAGTCCCAAGGTAAATATGCAGGGGGATCTCCCGGGATATCGTCCCATAGTCCCAAAGTAAAAATGCAGGGGAATCTCCCGGGATACGGTCCCGTAGTCCCAATGTAAATATGCAGGGGGATCTCCCGGGATACCGTCCCATAGTCCTAAAATAAAAATGCACAGGGATCTCCCTGGATACCGTCCCGTAGTCCCAAAGTAAATATGCAAGGGGATCTCCCGGGATACCGTCCCGTAATCCCAAGGTAAATATATAGGGGGATCTCCCGGGATACCGTCCCGTAGTCCCAAAGTAAAAATGCAGGGGGATCTCCCGGGATACCGTCCCGTAGTCCCAATGTAAATATGCAGGGGGATCTCCCGGGATACCGTCCCATAGTGCTAAAATGAAAATGCACAGGGATCTGCCGGGATACCGTCCCGTAGTCCCAAAGTAAATATGTAGGGGTATCTCCCGGGATACCGTCTCGTAGTCCCAAGGTAAATATGAAGGCACAACAAGAAGACATTCATAATTAGAGTGCAAAAATACAAGGCAACAAGTAATTCTAGCCTAACATGGTTCACGTAGTAAAATTAAAGCAACTTAAGCAAATAGACAGTTTAGGGCAACTAGGCATGATTTTCTAAGCTAACATACACTATAATTGCAAGTAGAATAAAATAGGTAAGAAAGAAATTCAGTCTAAATATTTAAAGTAAAACCTGGATTTTCAACAATTAGCACAAGTACATGCTCGTCACCTCACGTGCAAGGCATTCAATTACCAAATATCATATCCTAAGGGGAAAAGTCCCCCACACAAGGTTAGACAAGCCACTTCCCTCGAACCGGCTCAAAATAAACTCGAAACCACACGTTTGCCACGAGTAACCAACTCCAAATGGCCCAAATCTATTTAAATAAATTTCATATCGTAAATAACATCTCAAGCAACAGATTCCACTATTTAATTCAAAGTAACGGTGTGAAATAAGGTAAAATGACCAAAACGTCCCTCAGGTCAGCATCTCGAATTAGGATAAATTTTACATTTTCAGGACTCTCGTACTCTCACGTGTCCATCCATATAAATATCTCTCTAATCGGAGGTCAATCACCCACTCAAACCCCAATTTTGGAAAAACCTAAGTTCCACCCAAATCACCCAATTTCACCCACGGAAATCTTTGATTTTAAGTTGAAAACATGTTAAATGATGTTAATAATTGAAAGAATTGAGTAAAAACCAACTTACAAATAATTTGGAAGGAGTGTTGTTCTTGGAAAAATTGCCTAAGGGTGTTTGAGTTTGAGAACAAATGAAAATGGAGTAAAAAATTCGGTTTTGTACAGTGCAGGCTACTGGTTGGCATCGCAAATTTGAACAGGGGTTCGCAATGGCGAACACCCCTGACATGGTAATTGCGAAGCATAGTTCGCATTTGTGAACACTGAGCAGAAGGAAGGACTTCGCATTTGCGACCAGAAATTTCGCATTTGCTATCCCTTGCCAGCCAGTGCACCTTCGTATTTGCGATGCTGGCTTCGCAAATGCGAAACCTACAGATCAGTTGCACCTGCATAATCTGAGTTCAAAAATGCAATCTGTGGTCTATCCGAAACTCACCCGATCCCTCGGCGCTCCAAACCAAATATACATGCTACCTCAAAAACATCCTATGAACTTATCCGTACGATCAAATAGCCAAAATAACATCATATACATCGAATTAAACCTCAAAATCCACGAATTCTATCAAATTTCATAAAACATCAATTCTTCCATTTTAAGTCCGAAATACGTCAAACGACATCCGATTTTAACCAAACTTTACAGAAAGTGCTTAAACCATATATCAGACCTGTACCGGACGCCGGAACCAAAATACGGGCCCGATACCATTACTTTCTAATCAGATTTCATTTTCAATTTCCTTAAATATTTTAAGAAAACAATTTTACTCAAAAATTCCTTTCTCGGGCTTGGAACCTTGGAATTCGATTCCGGGCATACGCACAAGTTCCATATTTTGCTACGGACCCTCCGGGACCGTCAAATTATGGGTCCGGGTTCGTTTATCCAAAATGTCGACCGAAGTCAAATTTATTCATTTTAATATCAAATCTTAGCATTTTTCACAGAATTCCATATTTAAGTTGTTCGGCTACGCGCCCGTACTGCGCACGCAAATCAAGGCAACTACCAATGAGGTTTTCAAGGACTCAGAAGTACGGAATGGGTAATTATATAGGTGATGACCCTTTGGGTCGTCACAGTACATTATTACTCACTCACAAACATTGCATGGCATCACCTTTCGAGCTTTACACTCTTCCTTATCAAAACAAATATCAACAACACGAAGAGACAAAAATATCACAAATCGGTCTTACTTCAATATTTGATGTCACAATATAAAGCTTAACATTGAGTCAATACTCAACACTCACTAAATTTCAGTAAAACAGGATAAGAGATTCCCAACATAACAATTAGATAAGCTAAGCATGAACAAACTAAATAGAGACTAAAACAGTTACCACAATAGGACTCATTCGCATTCTATGACTTGACATCAACACATAGGCGCTCGTCATCTCACCTATATATATATATATATATATATANCAATTAATACCCAAACCCTCAAGCCAAAGTTGGACACGACACTTACCTTGGTCCCCAGGCCACTCACGGCTCAAGTACCGCTTTTCATCTAGAGTTCACCTCCAACCCACTCGTATCTAGTCATAATTATATTAATACTATCAATTATCGCTAAAGGAATCAATTTCAATGAAGAATTATATATTTTATGAATTTTCCAAAAAAGACAAAAACCGACCCCGGACGCGCTTGGTCAAGACTCGAGGTTCAGACCAAAATTAGTTTACCCATTCACCTCCGAGTTTGAATATGTAATTAGTTCTAGAATCCGAACTTAAATCAAGGCCTAAATTCCCAAATTTGTAAAATTCCCAATTCCCCTAAAATCCCTAATTTATACCCTTAAAGAACAAGAGTTAAGCCTAGGAATTCAATGAATGATAATGGAATTTAAAGAAAACAAGTTTAGAAGTGCAAACCTATGATTTTATTTTGAAATACCTCTTCAAAAATCGCCTTAGTTTGAGTTCTAAGGATGAAAAATGAACCGCGGACTAAGTCCCGATTTTGTTATGTTTTGAAAAATACTGGACATGTCTTCATCGCCTTCGCGAGATACCTGTCGCGATCGCGATGCACAGTGGACAGAATGACCTTAACGTTCATGAATATTTAACTGTGTTCGCGAAGGTCTATCCCCCCTGCCTTTCCCTTTCGCGATCTTAGGCCCGCGTTTGCGTAGAACATCTCGAAGACTCCCCAGCCCTCCTCCATTACACTATGCGATCGACTAGCCGGTCGCGTTCGCGAAGAGCAAACCCATTAATGCTCCGCGTTCGAGACCAAGCCTCGTGTTTGCATAGAAGAAATTCCACCCCATCCTAGTTTAAGCGTTCGAGACCCAAGCCTCGCGTTTGCATAGAAGAAATTCCACCCCATCCTAGCTTAAACTTTGTGAACATAATGGAGGCTTCCTGATCGATAAGCACAAATTTTTTGTGCACCAGAAACAACAGAAACACCAGAATTGCTAAGTCTGAAACTACCTGTGGCCTATCCGAAACTCACCCGAGCCCTCTGAGCTAAAAAATAAACATTTACACAAGTCTAAAACCATCATACGGACTTGCTCGTGCGATCAAATCGCCAAAATAATGCCTAGAACTAAGAATTTAGCACCAAAAGCAATGAGTCTCTCAAGAATAATTTAAAGTTACTTTATTCTCAAATGGACATCCGAATCACATCAAATCAGTTCTGTTTCTCACCAAATTTCACAGACATGGATTAAATATCATAACGGGCCTGTACCAGGATCCAAACCCAAAATACGAAGTCGATACCATCGAGATCATACATTGAGAAACTTCTTCAAAATCAATAATTTTCAGTAATTCAATTTTAGTCAAAATATCATATCTATTATATATCGAGCTAAGGACATCGGAATTCGATTTCGGGCATACGCCCCAGTCCCATATTTTACTACAAACCCACCGGGGCCATCGAAACACGGGTACAGGTCCATTTACTTAAAACGTTGACCGAAGTAAATTAAAATCACTTTTAAATGCCAAAATTTTATTTCTTCAATTTTTTCCACATAAAGGCTTTCCGAAAACACACACTGATTGTCCATGCAAATTGAGGTGGGTAAAAATAAGATTTTTAAGGCTAACGAGCGCATAATAGAGTCCTAAAACACAGGATGACCTCTGGGTCATCATAGTATTGCGGAATTATAAATTCCCGTCCTAATTTGGGGGACCTCATTGTGCCCGATGTAGGCCTAGCGACATATAGATTTGAAGAAACTCAATACCGATAATTGTGTCATTCATTAATATGATAAATAGACCAAATCTCTACTAAAACAACAATAATTATAAAGAATTACTGGTGGCATTTCCCTATTACAATTGAATTCTAAAACGAATCTAGAAAACAAGTAAATATCAATTCTAATCTACTCGGTCCTAGAGGGACCTTCTCCAATCTTGGCCTTCTTTGCCCCGTCGATCAGATTCCCCATGTCACGCATGTCCAATAGCAGATACGCCCTTGTTGGATGTCCTCCTTCATTGCTCTCTACATTCTGACAATCCACAACCATTTTCCTCATCTTCCCCTCAAGCTCCATCAAACCCTATTCTAGATACTCTTACCTCTCTGTTGATTTGGTAGAGATTCCTCTCCATTCATTGATTCTTCCATGTCCACTTTGTCATGTTCCAAATTTCTCGCCTTAGATTCAAAAATCCTTTTGCGTAACCTCATGTATTTGACTTGCGCCTCAGCAGTGTCGTCCATGACCCTATTTCTCAAATCAACCCCTGGCTTGACTTCTCCTGCTATGTCATCGACCAACCATGATAGGTAGAAATACACATGGTCGACATGATACCGGTCTGGCTCGATGGTATCCTTTTCCACAATGATCTTTTGATGCCACATGTGTTGTGCCTCACACTTGAATGGGATGGCATTACCCTGGAATTATGCTTTGTAATGAACCATCTTGGAGACTCATGCTATGATATGTTTCCTCCCAGTTTGCCTCTTGACTCTGATAGAAGCATAAGGATATATACCCCTTAATCCAAATATCACTAGATGAGGAACATATCTTGACCTGATGATGAATTCACTAATAGGGAACCACTTGAACATCCAATAGATATTGTCGTCAGTCAAATTGCTAAAGAAGTGTACCCATCCCACAGTGTTTCCTGGTTGTGCAAACCTGTCCGGGATAAAAGTCATTCTTTTCGGATGGTGAAAAGCTATGTGATCATTCCATGGTTCCCTTTGAACGTGTTGTAACAACCATATTTGCAGCAACAAATTGCAACCCTCGAAATGCCTATATCCTTTCTTGCAACGGTTCAAGACTCGGTATATCTCAGCTACGATCATCGGGACAATAATGTAAGTTTGTCCTTCAATTCCTTCCATTAGTGTCTTAGTAACCATAGCTAACCGGTTGTGGATACTTTCTCCTTATAATGGGAACACCAAAATCCCCAGAAATCTAACAATGAACACAAAAACCCGATGATGAGTCCAACCCAGAGAGGTGATGGCAAATTCATCATGATAAAGACGGCGGGACTTGTTGTGCCCATAACGCTCGAAAAGAAAGTCAAATGGTATGTAAGACTTCTTCAGGCAGAGCAACTCATCATTCCTTCTAAAACCCATTATTTCATAATGCCTCGAGAAGTGCAATTTTTCGGTACTAACAGTCCAGGGAAGCCCCACAAAGCCACTTATTTCTTCTAGAAGGGTATTCATTTCTATGTCACCGAATTTGAAAACTACCCTCTTCTCATCCCAGAACATAGAGCGGCATGAATCAGTACATTGTTTGGCCAAATGTCTAGCAAGGAAGGTAAATTCCCGAGAAATCTTTTCACATGGTTTATGTCTCTTGGCGAGAGATTTTCCCACCAATCTAGCAACAAAGGTGGGATACTTTGAACCATGCTGAACTTGGGGACCTCGTGCCTCATTTCTGCAAAATGGATAAAGTTAGCCTTTTCCCCCTCCGGATTCGACTATTTACACATTAATGATCAACATATCAGTACGTTTTCTCCAAATAATGCACATATCATGATTGTGCTCGTTGGGATTGTGGAAATCTCGGTGAACTTTGGGCAAGGTTTGCCTTACAGAGGTATTACCCGGATAGCGTTCTAACCCATAATAGGTTTAGACATGATGCATGCACAGTTAATATCATAGTGGGGTTTTCTAGAAAAGTCTAGACCGGTACTTAGGAAGAGCGCGGACACTCATCAAGTGACTCTATGGTATTAAGTACGCACGAGTGGAATATGATGCGGAGCATGCTTTATGAAAAGATAAAACTACACGTTTTCAAGTATTTTGCACGATGAAAGCAGTAAATGCAATATTAAATAAACGTAAAGACATAAAAGAAAGAAAAACAAGGAAGAAGTTAGTTCGCGTAATGTGAAGAATTGTGATAAAGCAAGTAAACGGGTGAGGATTGGGAGAGGCATGATATAGCAAATTTAAAAGGCTTAGAGCAAGTGAACATGATTGGTAAATAAGGGGAAATTCACATTGTAACCAAATTAAGCGAAGAGTTGTATATGAGTTCACATAAAGGGATAATAGGGAAGAGGGTGTGCATGTAGATTTCACACCCCCTTTTTCTCGCGAAATCGGGTTTCGACATTTTTGGGACAACTAATTTTGAGATGGTAAGGAATTGGAATTGAGAGAGTGGCCACCTAACGGATTAAGGTTTACATCACCAGAGATCGGGCAAGGACTCAAATTACCTCGAGGGGAAGGTGTTAGGCACCCCTCGAGTTCCACAATGGTGCATCCCGACCGAAATTACATTAAGAAAATTAGTCTAAGGAAAATAAATCAATTTTGACAATAAATACTCGATTTATTTTAGAACAAGAATGGGGGGGATCCTATGTTTTTTAGCCTATAGGATCACCCCGTGCAATACTTTGTAGCTCCCTCAAGTCAGGGTGCAACTCATAGTATTTAGCGCACGGACTATCATCTCCTACTATCCGATTACTATCTTTAAGTTGTTACTTAAGCATTCTAGTTTATTCTAGTTCGTTTCCTATGCGTGCACCACCCGTCCCTTACCTATGGCCCTGGAGGTATTAGGACCTCTATTTGGGATAGTTCTAGACCCAGCCTATGTTGCTCAAAAATGTAAAATTCTAGGCGACAAGAAAAAACACTTAGGACTTTCAGATAGCAAGCAAATATGGGCTCATATTGACCTCCACACATAAAAAACAATGACAAGCAATTGATTGACATGCTTAATTTAAGGTCTTATAGGTAGGATATCTATGTGAGAAATAAGCAAGTATTGATTTATAGAAGCAGTTTCATTAAGGAGAATGTGAAAACCTGTTGATTTCCTACTGATTTTATTCAGTAATATTTGGGACATTTTATGCTGTAAGGAATCACAGTTTCGAATCCAGAAAGACCTATAGGCATGTTGTCTAAGTGATTGGCAGTGGTGATTGTATTCAGAACCAATTGGTATAATCCTCTAGGCATGGAATCTACGAGTGTGCTGGTTATTACACTATGGACATGACTTCTAGGCGTATAACTCATTTTAGATTTATATACATGTTTCATAACTTTGTATTTCCTTTTGACCCTATAGGCATGCTTTTAAATTATTGTACTGACTTAAGTCTTATAGGCATGATTTCTAGGTTTGAAACTGATTTCAGTCCTATAGGCATGGTATGTATTATTGAATAAATTTATCTCTAGAGACATGGTATCTATTGAGCAGTAATACGGGCATAAATTGTACATATTACCAGAAAAACAATTAAATCAAACATTGAGGTCATATAGGCATGATTGCTAACATATGTTTGTTAGACAAGTTAATGCAACCTATAGGAAATATTTCTTGTGCAATTTTAGTCCTACATGCAGTATTTCTAATGCAATTTAATACTATATGCGGGATTTCTAATATGCAAGCATGCACCACTCACATGATTTTAACAAAGATGACGTAAAACAAGATTAACAGAACAAATGAAACCATATTGGCAGGATTTCTACCCGAATTGCCCAAAGAAAATAAAGGCCCTTCCTCATTTTACTATACACCCCAAAATCTGTTTATTACAAACTTATTACAAACCATAGTAATGAACAAATTACATAATAGTAATAACATAAACTATAGGGAGCCTTCATTAGGCCCAAATAAACCTGGGAAACCAGGCCTTCAAACCAATCAACATTGAGGATCATTTCATAGGGACAACATAGACAAGAATGGGTGGTTCACCCGTAGCACATATAGAACCAGGTTTCAGTGTGTAAAAGTTACCAAGGGACTCGGGGACCCAGGGCTATGCTCCCACAAGAACCACATATTTAGAAGATAATTCACAAAAGATTGGTAACCGGTTCCTAGTGTATCAGAGTTCACATGAGTCTCACATGGACCGTGAGTGGTGCTCAATTTAGGGTGGGTGAGAACCTAAGGGACTAAGAGTGGAAGTTTTAAAAGAGTGACAACAAAAGGAGGTAGGGAAAGATATTAAAACAGTGTTGAGTTCAGAAGAAACAAAGTTCAGAACGCAGAATTGCATTCAGCAAAACAAGCAAGGTTCGTAAAGTACATAGTTTCAAAGAGACCTAATTTTACTAAGTGAGCATGCTGACATTTAGGAAAACCATTGCTTAATCACATAAAAAAAATTAGGCAAACCAGTCAGATTATCACATGACACGTTAGCAAATAGATTGACAGAGGCTCATGAATTAAGTAACAATACATATGTGCAAAGTTAGGATAAGTTAACTAATTGCATGCTGATAGTATCTTAAGGAATGCAACGTTCAGAACAGGTGCAAGATTAATAAACAGTGTGCACAGACAAGTTTAAACATTAAGCCAGCTTTTAAGAGGATTCATATTATTTAAATAACTAATCTTAAATTAATAGTATTAACTATAGGATTAGACAAAGTCATAGAAGCATAAGGACAAAATCGTACTCCGAATTTAAACATGCTGGTAGAGCAACTCATATTATGAAAAACAAGGAGAATAAAATGACAAGGGATTAGGGCTTACTAATTAAGCAGGAAAGCAAGTAACCACAACAGTAAGTCCACAATCATATGGCCTTGGCTTTCGGCCGGCCAAGACAAGAAACAATGAGCAAAGAGAATTAGAGTAAAGAATCTAAGTTTCAATGAGAGTATTAGAGTTCAAGTCCGTCCTAAAGGGGAGAGGGGAAATAATTTAAATAGTGTTCAATTAGACTGACAAACAAGGGAAGTAATCAAACACATATAGGTAAGGAAAGAAATTAATCATAAAATAAATTGAAGTAATAGTTCAGTCAATTAACAGAGCATAACAACGTGTAATCATGCGAGTAACATTTAAAATAAGGAAAATATTAATTAACAGTCAATTTCAAGAAAAATAAGGTAGGAAAATAAAGGAAACATGGTATATTGAGCAGAAGTAAGGAAAGTTTTAGTCATATATGAAAAAGGAAAATATTTAAAACCAATAAGTAAGGAAAGATTTAAACCCTAATTTTTAGGTAAAACATATAAATATGCAGAAATAAAAAGACAAAGAGTCACATGCTTCATATAATGAACATAGACATAAATATACTCAAAGAACACATAACCGAACCAGATCTAGTTCCAAAATAAAAGGTCTGAAACCCTAATATTAGGTAAACAATAAAATCGATAAAAAATAATCGTAAATAATCAAATATTTTAGTAAAATGAACATAGACAGGAGGTTGTTCAAAAAGAAAAATAAAAATCGAACCAGGTTTGAAACCCTAATTTATGGAAAATAAAGGAAATTAACAAGAATAGGCAGATTCATGCATAATGAAGCGAATATAGACGAGATAATGCTAAAAATCAAATTTTGAACCTGTTTAGGTTCGAATCAAAGAGAATCTCAAACCCTAACCTTTAGGGTTAAGTAAGAATTCACAAGAGATATGTAAAATAACCATACTTACAAAGAATACGGGATGAACACGAACGAAATACACAATAGGTTAAGGATTTTGAACCAAATTCAGTTCTAATATCTCAAGATCTTCTTTCCATTTTAGGAAAAGCATTAGAAAATACCAAAATCGGGTAGCAAGTAAGGAGATAGGACCAAATAGGGTAAGGAATCATAGATTGATTCCATTCCTGGGGTTTGAATCAGGGAGATTTTGAGTGACGACGCTAGGGTTTTGAGAGGAGAAGAAGAAGATAAACTTGAGGGTGGCGGAGTGGGAGAAATGGGTTAGGGTTAGACAGGTGAGTTATAATTAAAAAGAGGTAGAGTGGTATGAGCCGTTGATCTTTAAAGAGATCAACGATTGTGATTTAAAAAGGTTGTGTCGGATGTTTTAGACGGGTATATGTCTGGGTTAATGAGTATTTGGGTATTGGGCAGGGGTAATTGGGTAGTGTATAGGTCCGAAATTGGATTTTTAGGGGCTATATTTTAAATACCAATTTAATAAATAAATATTTTATAAAAAATAATTAATAAATAGAAAAAAATATCACTTGTGCATGAAAATAATTTAAAATAATTACATAACATTATAAAAATATAAAAAATCATTTTCTTGTATAAATAATGTAATCATGCATATATATGGCTATTGTTGCAAAATATGCAATTTTAGCCCAGGGATGCAAAAATAAAATTATAGTAAATACATTAAAAAAAATTAAAGTTTAATACGGATATAGATGATGAAAATTAAATTATAAATCATCATAAAATTTATTTGAGATGCAATTAATAATTACTTATATAATAAAATGCAGGAATAAATTTATTAAAAACTTTTTTTTAAGCTTATAGATAATTATGGCAAAATACTTGATGATGCTCATGTATTTTTGAGTAATATGAGGAAAAAAATTGGGTATTAATAACTCTTTACCCGGGAAGGATGAAACAGTTATCGGGTAAATAAATGATGACCAATTTTGACCGAATAGGGTGATTTGAAAGAATATAGGCCGCACTTCGGCTTCTGAGCTGCCTACATATCCTTGGTTTTACAGGAATCAGGCCATGTGTAGTTCTGGATCAAATGATGGAGTAAACCAATGGAGTTGTTGCAAAAACGGACAAAATGTTCCAAGTAGGGCTAATTGGAGTTTGAAACGGTTATGGGTAAACGAGACTGGGTAACAGAATGTTAATGGTATGTTTGGGATACTTTGAAGGATGTGGATGGGAACTGGAGTGGGATTTCTCCTTTTGGGATAACGGTTACTCCCTAACCACCTGCAAATTTACCAAAATACAGTACAAGCACTTATGCATAAATTATTGCATAAACTTAGACATAATGCAAATTCCCTTTGGCCTATGAAGCTTTTTTTTGGAGGGTGAGGATGACGTCCTTAGACCATGATACCTGGGCCATGAATTATATGGTAAGAGATTTCGCAGGCCATGAAATGATGTTCTCGGTCCATGAAGATGGTGCCTCCGGACCCTGATTCCTTTGAATAATGATGTATAAGTTGGAGAGATCCGCAGGCCATGGCATGACGTCTACCGGCGACGAGGATTATTCCTTCAAACTATGATGCCTTTAGACAATTTGTCTATATTTCATCCCACGAGGTGAAAAGGTATGATACTAAAGGTGACAACAAGATAAAGCTTAGTCTTATGCAAAAAGAAGGAAATGCTTAGCCTTATGCAGAATGTGAGGCAGGGCTTAGCCTCATGCAATGATTGAGACAGGGCTTAGTCTCATGCCGAGAGAAGGCAATGCTTAGCCTTATATAGATGGGAGGCAGGGCTTACACTCATGTAGGAATTGAGATAGGGCTTTGTCTCATGCTGAGAGAAGGAAATGCTTAGCCTTATGACAAATAAGAGGTAGTGCTTAGCCTCATGCAGGAATTGAGACATGACTTAGTCTCATGCTGAGAGAAGGCAATGCTTATCCTTATGCAGATGAGAGGTAGCGCTTAGCCTCATTGAGGAATTGAGACAGGGCTTAGTCTCATGTAGAGAGAAGGTAATGCTTAGCCTTATGCATATGGGAGGCAAGGCTTAGCCTCATGCAGGAATTGAGACAGGGCTTAGTCTCATGCAGAGAGAAGGGAATGCTTAGCCTTATGCATATGGGAGCCAGGTCTTAGCCTTATGCAGGAATTGAGACAGGTCTTAGTCTCATGCAGAGAGAAGGCAATGCTTAGACTTATGCAGATGGGGGGCATGGCTTAGCCTCATGCAGAAATTGAGACATGGGTTAGTCTCATGCAAGGGCAAGGAAATGCTTAGCCTTATGCAAAATGGGGAGGTAGGGTTTTGCCTCATTCAAGAATTGAGACAGAGCTTAGTCTCGTGCAGATGCAAAAGTAAGAGTGAAGCATTCTTAGCTGATAATGTGTTTTGTCTATAGCAATTGTGTTGTTGCGCCGATGCTTATTATTCCTGCATCCAAAGAAAAATTTGTGAGTTCTGCGGGTGAGGTTAGTTCGTGTCTTTGTCTTCTTAATCTGATCCACTCTACCCAAGGGTCCTGTTCAAGTTACTATGGGTAACATTTGGCTAAAAAGTAAAGTTTTTTTTCAAAGGCATATGTATGTAGTTTTCAAAGATATAGTAATGTGCAATATAGAAATTAATTAGGTGAACTAGTAACTGTGACATTGTTAGAGACATTGTGACTTCCTTTGACATAGAATTTTGAGGGTCCTCCTCAAAATTCTGCCTCAGTTAACTAAGTGGCTTTCTGGCTATTCTATATGATGTTGTTGGCTGAACTTACTTCGGAATTTGGAGGGTCCTCCTCAAAATTCTGCCCCAGTTTTTGATTGTGGGGAAAATGGAAATTTAATTGAATTTTTACCGAACCCACAGGGCTTCCTATGTGTCCCCCCTTAATTGGAAATGAGATCGAGCGTAATTCAATTTACATAATATCAGGAAACATAAATAGTTTACACGTAGTATCTTTTGGCTGCATCTGAATTGATAGGATTTGGCCAAATTTCTCCATCCATTTTTGCCAGTATTAGTGATCCTCCTGTTAATACTCTGTGAACCATGTAAGGACTTTGATATTTGGGTGAATATTTTCCTTTGGCTTCAACTTAATGTGGAAAGATCTGTTTTAACACCAGCTGCCCCGATTTGAATTGTCTTGATTTAACCCTTTGTGTTGAAAGCTCTGGACATTCTATTATGATAAATCTGACTATGACATACTACATACATACCTTTTCCATCTATGAAGGCTAGTTGCTCATAGCGGCTCCTTATCCATTATACGTCGCTAAGTTCTGCTTCTTGTATCATACTCAGAGAAGAAATTTCTACCTCAGCGGGAATGACGGATTTGTACCATAAACCAACAAATAGGGAGTTGCCCCAGTTGATGTACGGACTGTGGTACGGTATCCCAGTATGTCAAATAGTAATTTCTCGTACCATTGCTTGTGATTTTCTACCATTTTCCTTAATATCTTCCTGTTGTTCTTGTTGGCAGCCTCTACGGCTCTATTCATTTGAGGCTTTTATGTTGTGGAATTCTTATGCTCTATTTTGAAATATTCACACATGGCTTTCATCATATCACTGTTGAGATTGGTGACATTGTCTGTGATGATAGACCCTGGAACCCCAAATCAACAAACAATCTCATCTCTGACAAAATTTGCGATGACATTCTTGGTCAATACTTTGTATGATGTAGCTTCAACCCATTTAGTAAAGTAATCGATGGCCACTAAAATGAACCTATGTCCGTTCGAAGCAGTGGGTTCGATTGGACCAATTGCATCCATTCCCAAAGCATCAAAATCAAAGATGCACTTGTTGTAGTGAGTTTATTTGGTGGCACCCGTATCATGTCTAATTTTTGGACGTATTGGATGCAACATGTTTCCATAGTCATCCAAAAGTATCCGACCCAGAGTGTCTCCTTGGCTATGACAAAGTCATTTATATGTGGGCCGCAAGTTCCGGCATATATCTCTTCGAGGATTTAGGAAGCCTCTTTGGTGTCAACAAACATTAACAGACCTAGATCGGGAGTTCTTCTATATAGAATTCCTTCGCTTTGGAAGAAGTGATTGGACATCATCCGAAGTGTGCGTTTCTGCATATGGTTTGCATGCTCCGGGTATTCTTTTTTTTGCCAAATATTCCTTGATGTCTTGGAACCAAGGATTTCCATCTGTTTCCTCTTCAACACGAGCACAGTATGCCGGTTGATTATGGATCCTTAGCGGAATGGGATCGATGAAATTCTTGTCTTGATGTTGTATCATTGATGTCAAGGTGGCCAATGCATCTTCAAATTCATACCGAATCCTAGGGACATGCTAGAATTCTATATTTGTGAACCTCCTGTTCACCTCTTGTACATGATGTAGATACAATAGTATTTCGGTATTCTTGGTAGCCCACTCTCCTTGTACCTGATGTACTAGCAGGTGTGAATCACCGATCAATAGTTGTTCCTGAAAATTCATATCAACGACCAGGTTGAGCCCTAATATGCGAGCTTCATATTCCGCCATGTTGTTGGTGCATAGGAACCTGAGTTTTGATGACACCCGATAATGCTGACTGGTTTCTGATACCAAGACGGCTCCGATACCGACTCCCTAGAAATTTGACGCTCCGTCGAAAACCATTCTCCAATCATCGTAGGTTTCAGCAATGTCCTCTCCTATGAATGATAAATCTTTATCAGGAAAATATGTTTTTAGAGGTTCGTATTCTCCTCCCTAAGGATTCTCTGCAAGATAATCATCCAAGGCTTGTCCTTTGACTGCCTTATGAGTTACATAGATGATGTCGAACTCACTCAGCAATATTTTCCACTTGGTCAGCTTCCCAGTAGGCATGTGTTTCTGGAAGATGTACTTTAGGGGGTCCATCCTCGATATGAGATATGTAGTATAAGTACAGAAGTACTGCCTTAGCTTCTGAGCTATCCAGGTTAGAGCGCAACAAGTGCGTTCTAGCATAGAGTATTGTGCTTCATATGGTGTGAACTTCTTACTCAAGTAATATATGGCCTACTCTTTTCTTCCCATCTCGTCATGATGTCCCAAAAACACAATCAAAAGCTCCATCTAACACTGCAAGGTAGAGTAGTAGTGTCTACCAGGCTTTGGCGGGACTAAGACTAGTGGTGTGGACAAATATTCCTTGATTTTGTCAAAAGTCTTTTGATAATCCTCAGTCCAACTGGTTGCGGCATCCTTCTTCAACATTTTGAAAATCGGTTCCATATCACTTTAGAATGTACTATGAAATGGCTGATGTAATTGAGGCGTCCTAGGAAACTCATCACATCCTTCTTGTTCTTTGACGGTGGTAGTTGCTGGATGGCTTTAACCTTTGACGGGTCCAACTCTATTCCTCGGTGACTGACGATGAATCCCAACAATTTTCTGGCAGGAACTTCGAATACACACTTTGCGGGATTTAGTTTTAGATTGTGCTTCCACAGCCGGTCAAAGAACTTCCTCAAATCTGGTATGTGATCTATGGCCTTCTTGGAGTTGAATATGACGTCGTCAACATACACCTCTATTTCCTTATGTATCATATCATGGAATATAGTTTTCATGGCCCTAATGTAGGTGGTCCCACCATTCTTCAGGCCGAATGGAATAATTTTGTAGCAATGTACCCCCCTTGAAAGTTGTTTTCTCTGCGTCTTCTTCATCCATCCAAATTTGATGATAACTCGTGAAGCAATGTACAAAGGATTGGAGTTCATGATTGGCACAATTATCGATCAGGATGTGTGTATTTGGTAGAGGGAAATCATCCTTGACACTTGCTCTATTTAGATCCCAATAATTGACACACACCCTGACTTTTCCATCTTTCTTTGGAACCAGTACAATGATAGCTAACGAGGTTGGGTACTCAACTACCCCGAAAAACTTGGCTATGATATGCTTGGTGACTTCCTCCTTGATTTTCAGGATCATGTCCGATTTGAACTGTCTGAGTTTGTGTTTCACTGGCGGACACATTGGATTTGTAGGTAGATCGGGAGCTACTATTGATATGCTCGAAATGGAACATTGAAAATATTATTTGAAACAAAATGCTCAAGAAGAAATTGTTTTTCAAAAATAAATGATGCTAGCAGCCTTGCTACCCCGGGACTCATCGGGCCCTTGATGGTGTAGCGGTCCAGCTCTTGAGAAATGCTCCCTTCTCCACTGTCTGAATCGTAAAGACTTGTTCCTCCTCCTCCTCAACTATCACACAACAATCCATATCATCATCTTCTAAAAACAAATTCCTCAGCGGAGCCAAATCTTCTTCCTACTCAGATCCCTATATCTTATCGGCCTGTTGAAAGGTCTGAATCAGATGCGGTACTAGTTTTTTGAGAGGGTAATAGGGACCACGTCATGGTGGTGACCAATTCCGATACTAGTGTCAGTTGTACTGTTATCCAAGCCCAAATGTTGTACCATGACATTTCAATTGTATTGGTTTGGCCATTCCTTGGAGATTCTTGCCAAGCCCCTTACCAGGTTCATACCCTCTCCATGCCAATATCCTTTCTATTTTGCTACTACATCACTTATCCTTCTCGATTTCGTTAACACGCTCGATGCGATGGTAACTTTCTCCACCTAACTTTCTTTTGTTCTCCACTACTGGAACAGTCTGATTGGTGTAAATGGGATTGCTTCCATCTCCATGGATGATCACTTCATGATGGTTCCATTCAAATTTCACAGCCTGTTGCAAAGTAGATGCAACAACCCCACTAGCATGTATCCAAGGTCGTCCCAACAGCAGATTGTAGGAAGCGGATATGTCTAGCACATGAAATTCAACATCGAACTAGGTAAAACCCATCGCAAAAATAGATTAGTTTCTCCAATTGTGGATCTTTGTGACCCATCAAACGCCTTAATATTCATAGATCGTACTCGTATTTCATGTAGACCCTTCCCCAACCTCTTAAGAGTTGTCAGAGAACAGATGTTGAGGCTGGACCCTTTATCTATCAGAACTCTGGCAATGAACTTACCTTTACATTTCAATGTGATGTGCAGGGCCCTGTTATGGCTCAATTCTTTCAGGTTGCAACTCATCCTCATGGAAAGTGATATTATGGCTCTCCAGCACTTGCCCCACCATGTTGGCCATTTCTTTACTGGTAGTATTGTTGGGTGCATATGCTTCGTTCAACGCCTTCATCAGAGCATTCCTATGCGCCTCACAATTTTTAAGCAGTGACGGGATGGATATCTGGGCGGATGTTTTGTTCAGATGACCAACAACAGAGTACTCCTTTGCCTCTACTTTCCTCCAGAGATCATCTAGACCTGTTTCAATGATGGGTTGTTTTGTGGCAGCTTCCTTACTTGTTCCTTCCAAATTTTCAGGTGTGTAGATTCTTCCCATTCTAGTTATTCCTTATGCAGCACCAGACTCTTCCATCTATGCTTTCCCTTTTCTCCTCACTTCGGCAACATAATCCCAAGGTACGACATTGGAATTTAAGGGTGGTGTGGATGCCACCGTCACAGTGAAAGGTGTGGTTACTTCTACCTAAAGTAGAGTAGGTGTAGTTGCAGGTGGTGTCACTTCTACTTAAAAGGGAGTTGATGGAGCTACCTCAACTTCAACTGGTGGTTGTACCTGTACCCCAATGGGATTGACTGTGACTGCAGGTTCCTTAGGGTCATCACCTTCCCAAATAAGTCTGAGTGATCCCTTGGGATACCATTGTTCGTCGGTTTCTATCACATAGACTCCTTCACCCCTATGATCTGGGAGGGGATTGATGCATACATTGGGTGCAACTTCACTAGCCTGTATGACCTTTGTATCAATCAACGTGTGGATCTTGCCTTTCAGAGTGCGGCATTCATCAATGGCATATCCCTTCATGCCGGAATGGTATGCACATGTCATGTTTGCGTTGAACCATTGGGATGAGTTTTCCATAGCCACGCCGGGAGTAAGGGTGACATATCCGGCAACCTTCAATCTTTCATATCACTGGTCGATGGTTTCAGCAATATGGGTGTATTGTCTGGGTGGTTTGCGGTCAAAATTGTTCCTGGGTTTGTGATAGTTTGGTAGAGCGGGAGGTGAATGTTTGTAGGTTGGTTGGGTGTTATGAGTGTGGTAAGCGGTGGCGGGTTGAGGATATATGGGAGGTGAAGGTTGTTATATGGGTGGAGTTGTTTGGTATACGAATGGAGATTTTGGACCTTGGGCTACCATTACTGTCCTTACTTCGTTCTTGTTTGATATGCCTCCCGGTTGTAATGCTTTGTTCGTGGCCTGTAGTGCCTCAAAATTTGTTACCATTCTGCTTTTGATACGTTCTTCAATCCTTTCTCTGAGATTGACGATGTCGGAGAACTTGTGATTCTCAATGACCATTAACCTCTCATAATATTGTGGATCTTGAGCTCTAACAAAGAATTTGTTCATTTGCTCTTCTTCTAATGTCGACCTGAACTTAGGTGCTTCTGACCTCCACCGAGTAGCATACTCGTGGAATGTCTCTGTTGGATTCTTCTTGAGATTCTGTATGTAGAAGATATCAGGTGCATTTTCTGTATTTAATCTGAATCTATCCATGAATTCTGATGCACTGCTTTCCCAATTAGCCATCTTCTTGGGATTTTGACTTATGTACCAAGATAGAGCGTCTATAGTGAGGCTTCTCATGAACAGCTTCATGCAAATCCTTTCGTCACAGTAGGTTCTCAAATGTACCTTTGGGTCATTTGTTCCATCAAACATTTTGAACTTAGGAGGTTCGTAACCCTCCGATGGTTCCACGTCAGGCGGAATACACAAGTCCTCATTATTCATACCTTCAATTCCTTTACCTCCTTCAACACCCTGGACTCGGCTTGTGAGCTTCTTGAGCTCCTCTACCATGTTTTTAATGAGCAAGTTGTTTTCGGCGGATTCTGGTGTATATGAGATTGGTTGAGTGGAGTGGGGTAGGATTTACACATATATGGGATTGTTTTGATGAATGTCGGGGGTTTGGGTGTAGTGGTGATCATTGGTTGAATTTTGAGGATCGGGGATAGGTTGTGGGTATTCTAAGGAGTGTGATAAGTGGTTTGCGGATATTGAGGTCGGAGATGCTGGTGTTGAGAGGGTGTAGGTATAAGTAAAGGATGATGATTTTGGGGATGTGTTGCATATTGGTGGGGTGTGGGAGGATTTTGTGCACTTTGGTTTGGTGTGTTTTGAGGAGGTACTGGGTTATGGGTGTTTTGATGGTTGATATCTGGGACGTTTTGGGTGAGGGTGAGGTTCTCCAAGTTGCGGACCTGCTCAAGCTCCCCTTTCAATTCAAGTATTTTCTGTTCTAGCCGTAAGACAAAATCATATGGTGCCGGAGTACTCCGACCATTAGAGGTTTCCAGGTTCTAAACATGTGTAGCGTTGTCACTCAAATCGTCCACCTTAGATCTTCCTTTGCTTTTCGGATTACATGGAGGAAGAGGAGGAGGAGGGCCTCTGGATCTGGTGTAATATTGTCACGACCCCAAACCTAAACTGGCCGTGATGGTGCCTATCATGATACTATGCTAGCCAATTCACTGAAAATAACATAATGATTTTCCATTTAATACATCAGATATCCGAATTTTTTTATAATAATTCTATTTCTAAAGCATTTCAGAACAACAAAAATGATTAGAACATCTGAACACAACCCCAACATCTGGAGTCAACCATCATGAGCATCTAAGAAGTGATACAGTCTACTACAAATTCTCAACTGCAATAAGTCTGGGAAGTAAAGTAAAATGACAAAGTAGGAAGGAGAAAGAGTAGAATGAGGACACCGAGCAGCTACCTCGCAATCTACGAACAATGCTCCAAATAAGGTGGCTCAACTATCGCTCTGCCCCGGTACCTGAATCTTCACACAAGTTGCAGGGAGTAACGTGAGTACGCCAATTAGTAAGTAACCAAAGTATCTAAAAAACTTAAGTGCAGTGACACGCATTTAAACTTTATTGTTTCATAAAAATAAGTACCAGTAAAGGGAATAGATCAAGTCAAGAGTCCATATCTACCAAAGATTTGACAACACTCCAGTTTTGCCGTTTAAACTTGTATAAAACATTAGTCAACATTTATCAAAGAGGATCAGTGTAAAGATAAGTGAAAACAGTAGTTTCATACAAAAAATCATCCACTAGGGCACATTGTCACTCACAAATAAAGCCTCTCGGGCAAGCCTCTTAGTCACACGTGACTCTACTCTCATAAGTCAATGCTCACACTCAGCACTCTCACTCATCAGGTACAATACAACAACTGCTGCAGCGTGCAGTCCGATCTAATACATATATATATATTATTGCGGTGTGCAGCCTGATCCATATAACACACGACAATTCGATCAATATAACATACACTGTAACGTGTAGCCCGATCCATATAACATACGCTGCGGAGTGTAGCCCGACCCATATAACATACGATGTGGCGTGCAGCCCGATCCATATAATAGTCGATTGCGCTCACTGGGGATGTACAAACTCCTGGAGGGGCTCCTACAGCCCAAGTGCTATATTGTTATGGCGTGCAACCCGATCCAATATATATATTGCTGCGGCGTGCAGCCCGATCCATATGTAATATATAATATATGTATATATTGATGCGGCTTGCAGCCCGATCCGTAACTATCCTCACATACTCAGCTCTCGGCCTCACTCAGTGGTAAACTTGACTGAGGTCACAAATGTTCTATCAGGATGGTGCGAGAATAGTGTAAGAATACCCCTGAGGGTCTAAACAGGTCGGCACGAGGCCCCAAACATGCCTCAGAATTTTGCAGCAGTGACGTGATGGATATCTGGGCCGGAGTTTTGTTCAGATGACCAACAGTTGAGTACTCTTTTGCCTATACTTTCCTCCAGATATCATCCAGACCACTTTCAATGATGGGTTGTTTAGTGGCAGCTTCCTTACTTGTTCCTCCCAAATTTTCAGGTGTGTAGATTCTTCCCGTTCTAGTCATTCCTGAAGCACCATCGGACTCTTCCATCTTTTCTTTCCCTTTTCTCCTAGATTCGACAACACAATCCCAAGGTACGGCGTTGGAACTGAAGGGTGGTGTGGATTCCACCGTCACAGTGAAAGGTGTGGTTACTTCTACCTCAAGTATAGCAGATGTAGTTGCAGGTGGAGTCACTTCTACTTAAAAGGGAGCTGATGCAGCTATCTAAACTTCAACTGGTGGCTGTACCTGTACCACAATGGGATTTAGTGTGACTGCATGTTTCTCAGGGTCATCACATTCCCGAATAAGCCATATTCATCCCTTGGGATACCATTCTTCATCGGTTTCTATCACATTGACTCCTTCACCCCTATGATCTAGTAGGGGATTGTTGTGGAGATTAGGTGTGGCTTCCTTGGCCTGTATGAACTTAGTATCAATCAACGTCTGGACCTTGTCTTTCATTGTGCGGCATTCATCAATGGTATGTCCCTTCTTGCCGGAATGGTATGCACATGTCATGTTTGGGTTGACCCATTGGGATGAGTTTTCCATAGCCACGGTGGGAATAGGCGTGACATATCCGGCATCCTTCAATCTTTCATATAAATGGTCGATGGGTTCAGCAATAGGGGTGTATTGTCTGGGTGGTTAGCGATCGAAATTGGTCCTGGGTTTTTGATAGTTTGGTAGAACTGGAGGTGAATGATAGTAGGCTGGTTGGGTGTTATAAGTGTGGTAGGCGGTGGTGGGTTGAAGATATCTGGCAGGTGAAGGTTGGTATGTGGGTGGAGGTGTTTGGTATACGAATGGATATTTTTTACCTTGGGCGACCATTATTGTCCCTACTTCTTTCTTACTTGATATGCCTCCCAATTGTAATGCTTTGTTCGTGGCCAGCACTGCCTCAAAATTTGGTACCATTTAGATTTTTATACCTTCTTCAATCGTTTCTCCGAGCTTGATGATGTCGGAGAACTTGTGATTCTCAATGACATTAACCTCTCATAATATTGTGGATCTTGAGCTCTGACAAAGAATTTTTTCATCTACTCTTCTTCTAATGCAGGCCTGACCTTTTCTGCTTCTGACCTCCACCAAGTAGCAGACTCGCAGAAAGTCTCTGTTGGATTCTTCTTGAGATTCTGTATGTAGAAGACATCAGGTGCATTTTCTGTATTGAATCTGAATCTATCCATGAAGTCTTATGCCATGCTTACCTAATTAGCCCACTTCTTGGGATTTTGGCTTATGTACCAAGATAGGGCGTCTCTAGTGAGGCTTCTCATGAGTAGCTTCATGCGAATCCTTTCGTCCTTCCCAACCCCTATGAGCTTGTCACATTGGGTTCTCAAATGTACCTTTGGGTCGCTCATTCCATCAAACATTTCAAACTTAGGAGGTTTGTAACCCTCCGGCAGTTCCATGTCTGGCTGAATTCACAGGTCCTCATAATTCAGACCTTCAATTCCTTTACCTCTTTCAACACGCTGGACTCGGCTTGTGAGCTTCATGAGCTCCTCTGCCATGTTTTTATTGAGCAAGTCGTTCTTGGCAGATTCTTGTGTATATGAGATTGGTTGAGTTAAGTGGGGTAGGGTTTCCACATATATGGGATTTTTTTGATGAATGCTGGGGTTTGCGTGTAGTGGTGAACATTGGTTGAATTTTGAGGATCGAGGATAGGTTGTGGATATTCTAAGGAGTGTGATAAGTGATTTGCGGATACTGAGGTTAGAGATGCTAGTGTTGAGGGGGTGTAGCGATGAGTAAAGGATTAGGATTTTTGGGACGTGTTGCATATTGGTGGGGTGTGGGAGGATTTTGTGGACGTTGGTTTGGTGTGTTTTGAGGAGGTTCTAGGTTTTGGGTGTTTGGTTGGTTGATATCTGGGACGTTTAGGGTGAGGGTGAGGTTTGCCAAGTTGCGGACCTGCTCAAGTTCCCCTTGCAATTCAAGTATTTTCTGTTCCAGCCGTAAGACCAAATCATTTGGTGCTGGAGTACTCCGACCATTAGAAGTATCCACGTTCTCAGCATGTGTAGCGTTGTCACTCATATCTCCCACCTTAGCTCGTCCTTTTCTTTACGAATTACTTGGAGGAGGAGGAGGAGGAGGGCCTCTGGATCTGGTGTCACATTGTCACGACCCAAAACCTAAACTGGTCGTGATGGCGCCTATCGTGATACTAGGCTAGCCAATTCACTGAAAATAACATAATGATTTTCCATTCAATACATCAAATATTCGAATTTTTCATAATAATTGTGTTTCTAAAGCATTTCAAAACAACAAAAATGATTAGAACACCTAAACACAACCCCAACATCTGGAGTCAACCGTCATGAGCATCTAAGAAGTGATATATTCTACTACAAATTCTCGACAACAATAAGTCTGGGAAGTAAAGTAAAATGGCAGACTAGGAAGGAGAAAGAGTAGGCTGCAGACACCGAACAACTACCTGGCAATCTCCGAACAATGCTCCAAATGGGGTGGCTCAATTATCGCTCTGCCCCGGTACATGAATCTACACACAAGGTGCAGGGAGTAATCCCGAGCCCCAAACAAAAGTACCAACAAGTCCCATAACCTTATTCAAACTTAGTCGAGTCTTAGAAACACCAACAACAACGTAAAAACACCATAATCACATCAAATTCAAGCATATGAACTTTGAAATTTCTAAATTTCACCAAAGATGTCGTAACCATTCAAAACACTTCTCATTGACCTAAAAATTCGCACACATATCCAAAATGACACTACGAATCTGCTCCAACTTTCGGAATACCATTCCGACCCTGATATCCTATCTTCCCCTGCCGACCGGAAATCGCCAAAACTAACTTTCGCAAACTCAAGCCTAATTCTACACCTGACATCAAAACTTCATTCTGAACACACTCCCAAGTCCCAAACCACTGAACGAAGCTATCCAAGCCATACAATCTACATTCTGATGTCATTTACCAAATAGTCAAGTTCTGGTTGAATTTTCTAACCATAAGGCCAACTTAAGAGACTAAGTGTCTCATTTCTCTTCAATAATCGCTCTGAACTCAAGCCAACCAATCTAACTCAACATTATGAAGCTGAACCACTATAATGAAGCAGAAATGGGGGAAACAAGGCTATTACTCTCGGAACAACAACGGCACGCAATTGATTGACATGCTTAATTTAAAGTCTTATAGGCAGGATATCTATGTGAGAAATGAGCAAGCAGTGATTTATAGAACCAGTTTCATTAAGGCAAATGTCAATACCTATTGTTTGCCTACTGATTTTATTCAGTAATATCTGGGACGTTTCAGGATGTAAGGAATCATAGTTTAGAATCCAGAAAGACCTATACGCATGTTGTCTAAGTGAGTGACAGTGGCAATTGTATTCAGACCCAATTAGTATAATCCTATAGTCATGACATCTGCGAGTGTGCTGGTTATTATACTATGGACATGACTTCTAGGCGTAGAACTGATTTTAGCTTTATAGACATGTTTTATAGCTTTGTATTTCCTATTGACCCTATAGGCATGCTTTCTAATTATTGTACTCACTTAAGTCTTATAGGTTGGATTTCTAGGTTTGAAACTGATTTCAGTCCTATAGGCATGGTATCTTGTCACGACCCCAAATCCTAAGCCGACCGTGATGGCGCCTATCATGGAACTAGGCTAGCCAACCATTTCAGATTATCAATATATCCCATAAATTTCCCCAATCTTTAGTAGATATTAAAAATATCAGAAAAAGATAAAATAAATACACACGCTTCCCCAAAACCTAGAGTCAACTGTCATGAGCATCTAAGACTTAAAATACAATGTACAACAGTGACTTGGTACAACAAATGTTTGAGGTAAAAAAGACCAAAATAAACTATAATCTGAGGGAAGGAAAGAAGGTGAGCTGGGGACGCTGAGCAGCTACCTCAATCCTCGAAAACTCCAACCTCGTCCAGAAATCAACTAATGGGATGGCCTGGTACCTGGATCTGCACACAGAGGTGCATGGAGTAACGTGAGTACGCCTACTCAGTAAGTAATCAATGTAACTAAAAACTTGAGTGTATTGACGAGCAATTTAAATCATGTAAATCCATATAATGAATAACGGTGGAAATAAATAAATCAAGTCAGAAATCTACAATTCCGAATATTTAATACAACTTCGGTTTTCATTTAGAAATTTTGTAAGAAAACTTTTGTCCAACAATTATTATCAGAGGCTCAGTGTAAAGAAGAGTGAAAAACATCATTTTCATAAAATGTAAGCCCCTCGGGCACCTTTTTCACAACCCAATTTCCCCAACGAGTCGTGATGGCACCCAACGACGGGGTTAGGCAAGCCAGCATAAATTACACTAAGTGTGACCCTTCCCGAGTGATTGATTATTCCATCTTTTACCAGTTTTAAACATTTATTAACATGATAATAGCCTGTGACATAAAAATTAAAGCCATCAGATACTTGAACTATAAGGTAAGCACATGTATGAAAATGCAGCCCAAAATCCCAAAAAATATGTACGCACGTGTGTGCCAGGAACTAGTGTCACGAGTGTCGCGGGCAACTATCAGAATACACCGGAATACATAAATATATACAATCCCTTAGTCTGAATGAAATAGACGGGAGAATACAAAGGAAACTCCAAATTGCTGTCAGGAGATCGCCAGGAAGAGCAGCTCACCGAGAAGTATAACCAACCCCGGTCAGTATCCACCACCGGACTGATGATCAGATGTATCAAACTCCAGACCTGTACAGTCAAGTACAGAAGAAAAGAAAGTGCAGCATGAGTACATACATAAGAACGTACCCCGTGAGTATCCCGCCTAATCTCGAAGAAGTTGTGAGGAGAAGTCAACTCGATACTCACTAAGGTCCAACGGTAATAAAGTAAACAAGATATAAGGAAAACGACAGGCATGAAAGACAATAACCAAGTACATCGATATCAGACATCAAATAACAATACAAAATATACCGATGTTGATATCCGCCGTGGCGTACGGTCGGACCCCATCCTGTAATCCTAGCCGTGGTGTACGGCCTGATCCCATCCTGAAATCCTCAATCTCGCCGTGGCGTAAGGCCTGATCCCATCCTCTAATCTCAATCTCACTGTGGCGTACAGGTCGATCCCCTAATAAAATCAATAATCAATCTACCGTGGCGTACGGCCCGATCCCATAATATAATCAATAATCACTCTATCGTGGCGTACGACCCGATCCCATAATATAATCAATAATCACTCTACCGCGGTGTACGGCCCGATGCCATAATATAATCAATAATCACTCTTTCGTGGCATAAGGCGCGATCCCATAATATAATCAATAATCACTCTGCCGTGGTGTACGGCCCGATCCCATAATATAATCAATAATCACTCTGTCGTGGCGTACGGCCTGATCCCATAATATAATCAATAATCACTCTGCCGTAGCGTTCGGCCCGATCCCATCCAGTGATCACTCTTATCACACTCAAATCAAGCCAAGTATCATCACGTTCAAAGGCAACGATACCAATCACACAAGAATACAGGTCATATTTAGGCTACAATAGGGGAAAACAATGAACATGTTGTGTCCTAGCTACTTGGACGAAGCAGTAATAGCCACTACGTACGGACTCTCGTCACTTGGTACGTACATAGCCCCCAAACAAGATCACATAGCAATCAAGGTTACCTAGAGGGATAATTTCCCTCTCACGAGGTTAGAAAGGACACTCACCTCGACAAAAGCACTCATCAGACCAAGGACCGGATCAAAAGATGCACCCGAACTTCGAAACTACTCCTGACGGCTCAGAACTAGCCAAATATAGTATAATTAAGTCAATTTCAGTCCCAAGAAGGAGAACTAATCAAGAAATTCCATAATGTAAGCATTCTTGAAGGTTTTCGGAATTTCAACCCCTGGCCCACGCGTTAGGATTTCGAAAATTCTTGAAGGAATTAATTACCCGGAGTCTAAGGATCATGATTACATAATTTATTTCAGAATTCATGGCTAAAAATGAAGTTTCGCTATTTTCCCAAAACCCCACATTTTTTTTCTAGCAATTCCCATGCATTTTAGATTAATTGAAAGACAATTTTGTTTGAATTTGATGTTAAAAGTCGTGAAAATGGACTAGAAAATTACTTACCTGGATGAATGGACTGCCCAACCCTTTCCCTAGCTTGGAGGAGCTCTAATGGAGGTTGGGAGTTTGAGGAATGGAGGAGAATTGGGAGTTTTACTCAAACATTCATTTCTCGGGCTTGGGACCTCAGAATTCGATTCCGGGCATACGCCCAAGTCCCATATTTTCTTACGGACTCTCCGGGACTATCAAATAACAGGTCCGGGTCCGTTTACCCAAAAATATTGACCGAAGTCAAATTTATTCATTTTAATATTAAATCTTGGCATTTTTTTCAGAATTCCCTATTTAAGCTGTCCAGATACACGCCCGGATTGTGCTATCAAATCGAGGAAAATACAAAGGAGGTTTTCAAGGCCTCGGGAGTACGGGATGGGTGATAACATAGGTGATGACCCCCTTTGGATAGTTACACCCCCTTTCTAAAACAACCATTCGTTCTCGAACGGACAGAAGAATGAAGTACCTGAGGTGGGAAATAAATGAGGGTAAGGGCTCCGCATATCGGACTCGGACTCCCAGGTCGATGCCTCAGGAGGCTGACCTCTCCACTGAACACGAACAGAGGGGAAACTCATGGATCTCAACTTACGAACCTGCCTGTCCCGGATGGCTACCACCTCCTCCTCATAAGATAATTCCCTGTCCAATCGGACAGTGCTGAAGTCTAACATGTGGGCTGGATCGCCGTGATACCTCCGAATCATGGACACATGAAACACTGAATGTACGGCTGATAAGCTAGGTCGTGGCAATGCAAGTCTATAAGCCACCTCTCCCCCTCGATCAAGAATCTCAAATGGACCAATGAATCTAGGGCTAAGCTTGCCCTTCTTCCCAAATCTCATCATGCCCTTCATAGGCGACACTCGGAGCAATACTCGCCCACCAACCATGAAAGCCACATCTCGAACCTTGCGATCTGCATAACTCCTTTGTCTGGACTGAGCTGTACGAAGCCTATCCTGAATGGTCCTGACCTTGTCCAAGGCCTCCTGAACCAAATCCGTACCCAACAACCGAGCCTCCCCCGACTCAAACCATCCAACCGGAGATCGACACCGCCGACCATAGAAAGCCTCATCAGTAGCCATCTGGATACTCGGCTGGTTGCTGTTGTTGTAGGCAAACTCTGCTAGAATCCTCTTCCTCAGGCCATCAATGTCAGGGACACGTAACCTGCCCTGGAGTTACTTGAAATCACTGTTTAACATCTCGAGCACCTGCCCATGCTACCACGACCCAATCGAGCACATTAGCTTTATAAAATCTGGAGACTTCTTCTTCATCCATATAATAAGCTCAGAATTCATTCAACCCCTGAATTTTTCTCTGCCAGGCCCAATTCCAATATATATAAGCACTGCATCAACTAACAAAGGATATATCTGATCATAACTGCATACCCTTGCCGAATCGGCACCATGCACCGCACCACTCATCATCTGACCACAATGACTCTCCCTGAGCCTTAATGGCCAAAATTCCACGAATCCGATGCTCCCAATGCACCTCTTAACAACTATACATACATCCTGCTATAATGCTGACGCTACAACCACAACGGAGGAAAAGTGCAGAAACTCACACTCAATTGCAGAGTTAACAAATCCTTGAATACCTCATCTTGACTAGAATCATCACTCCATTATGAACCCGAATAATGGTATTTATCCTTTAATACGCACTTCACGTAACCTTAGTACAGATCTTTGGTCCGATAATCTCGTCTCACCCAGAATGAACTACTCAGGCAGCAGGCTATCCCGACCATGGCTAACAACCTCATATGATACCATCTCGCGCCAATAGGCCATAACTCGAACATGATAATAAGAAACGGCTCAGGAGGGAACTATTTAGCTCACTCAACTAATGTGAATTCTTGCCAGAAAATAAGAAATAAAACACAAGAAACTAAATACATATTAATCCTTCTCATCATCACACTGATGCGGCCCGCAACCTAATTCAAATAACATACCCGTGGTGGCGTGCCACTCGATCCCAAATAACATAGAACTCACGTAAGGGAATATATACAGAGCTGATTGCTCACTATTACAAATTACCGAATATCGGTCACAAGCATGCTGAATGCATAATACCATCATGGGGAGACTGATAAAGCCGTATGCTATAAAACTCAAGCACAGCTGGGGTGCGATATATATATATATATACACCCTGGACCGCAAGAGCTATCCTGCTCACAAAACATCCCCACGATGCGGGACCTCAACACATAAGGAATCCTTAATCTGTTTTCAAAACTCGCACGACACAATCACCATAACACCTAAATTTGACGAAGACGGAACAACACCCACTGTTCTAATATCTTTCCATGGAAAGATGATCTACTAAAAGGAACATGCCTGGCTCACGCGAAGCCCATGAACATATATAAACCTATCCACAAACATCAAGCCACCTTGCTCGCACCAAACTTAGCTAATAGCTTTTACCTGGGTCCACCTTAACCCTAACTTTTGTCACAATACACGAGAACAACAGTCTTCACTGGGACTAACACCCTGAAATCCATAATCGACTGACCCGAACGCCCTCCAGGCATAAATTCTCAATTAAGCAATATTTCACTTCTTCATACTCAGTCCAAATCTGAATCCCATCAAGTGACTACATGTCACACTTTATACAATCTATTCGCGGTCATGCTTCCACGACCTCCCACACAACGCAACTAGTCTGCACATCCAGGACATCGACCGTGTTAAGGCCGCAAAGCACATCGATAACCCATGACTAGGGTATAAGGCCTCTTCCACCGAATATCGATCTCAGGCGACACTGAAGATGATACCAGCTTATACTAAACTTTCGAATAACTCGGTCTTGTTCTGCCGAGCTCATGGCATCCTTATAAACATCAGACCTGTATCTCGATTCTTACTCCCAGTTACATACTGCTTCCAGCACTTGACATGCCAGTACGAGGTAGCGCAAGAATTCCATCACAACTTCCGAACCACCAATGTGGTGAGCATTTTATCATATTGAAACTTTTTACTTGACTCAATTGAAGAGTACCGCCTCAACTCGCGAGTGAATTCCCACAAAAAACCATTATGACGGCCAACTAGTCCTGCACACACACCTGCATAGACCACATGCATAATTAAATCACATCAAAGGAACTAATCACTGCCACAAAGGTGCCAATTCAACCATGGCTAAATAACCCATCCTCTCTTAATCATCCTTAATTTCCTCAAAGATAATAGTAACTCCCTTCAACTCATAGCAAACTCAACCCTCACTAATCTCGAGTGACCTTGATTCACGAGACTACGTAGCCCAAATATCGCAACTCGTCTCATACCCTTCTGATACTTCTTTTCTTCCATCCGAGGTCTATTCCTCTCACTCCTTTTTTTTCATGCATGCTGAAACATATCATAGAACGTTCCAACCAATCCTACCCTTCCTCGGAAATGATTTTGCAAAGCCTCGATTCTCGACCATATTGCTGCCTGAAATCTCTAATCGTTGCATTCTTTAACTTTTGAACTCATTGGGACCGCTACTTAAAGTTACCCACTCTGACTGGCCCCGAATAGAACCACTCCAAGGCCCTCCTGGCACAGGAACACCTTTTTCAATGAAACACGTGACTGAGTCACTAACCTTAGAACTCTCCCATGCCTTAAGCATAAGTTCTGAATCTTCCAAGCCCAACCCTTGCCCGACATGGCCAACTTTTGCACATATTCATCAAATCCTACGCACAATTACTATTTTACTCCTCCTTCCTAGCCGAAATCCCTTGCCTATATGCCGACAATTCGTAACCCTATGAGAACAATCCTATGAGAAGACGACCCTACAGCCCTACTGAAGATGGTGGGACTCTCCCACTTAGCCCGAAGCCAATCCAAAAACCTCTCTAGACCCTGCTGAGACCCTTTCTCCTTTTATAACACGATCCCTTCCAACCGCATTCTTCAACACTTCTTCTCGATACTCTAATCCCACGCAACCGAAGAAACCATAGCACCGCCGAATCCTAACACATTCCATCCGATCCATGATGACGACTACACGTCACAGGTGTATATCCTATCCCGATTGAAGACACCAAGTCTTACTACGTTATCAATCCCAACCGAGCCATTCATACCCCAAATGCCTTCCCTCTGCCGGCACAAAACGTTGAAATCTCGGAATCACACTCTAAGGAGACCTCCCTTCAAACCATTCATCTTCCCCAACATACGGGAAAACATTCTATCATCATATCGACACCGCGCGACGACAAATTGCAAACATCACCACTACCTGAGCACAGCCTTAAGGCTCCCCGAAACATAGCTACTGAGCTTAAACAACATATTACCCTTTCACAAGGCCATAACACCACTATGACCATCTACACATAGAGGCACCTCGAATTACATTTGTAGCACCATTCCCATTCCTCAAACTCCTGATCCATAGCAAGCGCTTCACGACGCGTAAGATTGAGTAGGAATGAACATAGGCATAAGTTCGAAAGGAATCAACTCGCACGATGAATAATCAAGAAGGGGAGTACTCCTAACAGCCCTGTAGCCCCTCGAAGATAAGTACAGACGTTTCCGTACCAATCCGCAAGACTCTACCGGGTTTGCCCGTGACTCGTGAGACTACGTGAACCTACATGCTCTGATACCACGTTGTCACGACCCAATTTCCTCCACGGGTCGTGATGGCGCCCAACGACGGGGTTAGGCAAGCCAACATAAATTACACTAAGTGTTACCCTTCCCAAGTGATTTATTATTCCATCTTTTACAAGTTTTAAACATTTATTAACATGATAATAGCATGGGACATAAAAATTAAAGCCATCAAATACTTGAACCATAAGGTAAGCACATGTATGAAAATGCAGCCCAAAATCCCAAAAAAAATGTACGCACGTGTGTGCCAGGAACTAGTGTCACGAGTGTCGCGGGAAACTATCAGAATACATAAATATATACAATCCCTCGGTCTGAATGAAATAGATGGGAGAATACAAAGGAAACTCCAAAGTGCTGCCAGGAGATCGCCAGGAAGAGCAGCTCACCGAGAATTGTAACCAACCCCGGTCGGTATCTGGCACCGGACTGATGATCAGAAGTATCAACCTCCGGACCTATACTGCCAAGTACAGAAGAAAAGAGAGTGCATTGTTGGTTGATTTCCCAATGCACACGCAAGTGTACGTGGTCGACAAGTAATATA